>JAAGEH010000152.1:1344160-1354243 GCA_011751065.1 Lasiurus cinereus
ATTTAAAAAACAAAAAAAACACCACCCCGATTTTTACTGGGGTGCATGCAGGAGGTAACCGGTCAACTGTCTCACATCAGCGCTCTCTCCCTCTTCCTCTCCCTCCCTCTCTCTCTTACCCACTCTCCCTCTCTCTCCCTCCCACTCTGTATGTGTGTGTTTCTCTCTCTCTCTCTTTCTCTCTCTCTCTCTCTCCCTCTCTCTCTCTCCTCCTCCCTCCCTCCCTCCCTCTCTGTTTCTCTCTGTGTGTTTCTCTCTCTCTCTCTCTCTCTCTCTCTCTCCCTCTCTCCCTCTCTCCCCCTCCCTCCCTCTCTGTTTCTCTGTGTGTGTTTCTCTCTCTCTCTCTCTCTCTCTCTCTCTCTCTCTCCCCCTCCCTCCCTCTCTGTTTCTGTGTGTTTCTCTCTCTCCCTCTCCCTCTCTCTCTCTCTCCCTCTTCCTCTCTCTCTCCTCCCTCCCTCCCTCTCTGTTTCTCTCTGTGTGTTTTGTTCTCTCTCTCTCTCTCTCTCTCTCTCTCCCCCCTCCCTCTCTGTTTCTCTCTGTGTCTCTCTCTCCCCCTCCCTCCCTCTCTGTTTCTCTCTCTCTCTCTCTCTCTCTCTCTCTCTCTCTCTCTCTGATAGGATAAAAGCCTAAGCGACCCTCAAACTGTTGGACCGGCTATGATGCTCACTGACCACCAGGGGGCAGGCGCTCCACACAGGAGCTGCTGGGGGACGGCCACTCTGCAGCGTGGGGCGCTTGCACTCAGGACCCCTGGGGACGTCGGACGGCCGGATGCGGCCCCATCCGCCCCCACGGTCTGGCTGGAAAGACACGGGTGTGTGCCGAGGCAGCGGCCGGCTGGGGCCTGAGAACCGTACCCTCCCCCCCAAACTCCCCCTCCCCCGGCTGCAGAACGAGGGCTCCGGCTCCCGCTGAGGCCGGACCCGCTGTGCTGTGCAAGCCTTGCTCTCCTCCCCGCACCCACCCGGCCGGCCAGCCAGGGAGGGGGCGAGACTCTGCGTGTTCTCTGCACATCCTCTCTCCCTCGCTGCCAGCTGACCGGGAAACCCCGGCCTCCGAGGGGCCTCGCCCAGGCCAGCTTTGTGTCCCCACCCCTAGTAACGAACCCTCCTCCCGGCAAACCCCGCCGAGGAGCCGGCTTCCTGGGGTGGGGGAGTGGGGAGCCGGGAGTGGGACGGTGATGGGGTGGGCTCTCGGGCTCCGCTTTTACGGGCGGACAGCCCGCTCACAGGCAGACAGATGCCAATGGCAGTGGGTCGGCACAGCCGCGGCAGACAGAGGGTGAGCACACGGGCACGGGCCAACACTCGGCTTGGCAAGTCGGACATGGTCGACGTTGGCCCTGCCTCCCGCTTGCACCCTGGGGCTGACTCGGGACGTGGCGGCTCCTGCTTCATCCAGGCACTCGCTCCCGCCTTCCTGTGGATGAAATGGACAAAACGCTGAGGGCTCGGCGCGGGCCGGGAGCCATAAGACACGCATCGGGCACACGGGGCACAGCTGTGATGGACGTGAGGCGCCGTGTCCCGGCACGCGGCGTGCGGTGGGCTACAGCCACCGGCGGTCAGCAGCGGGTGGCCATTTCCTAAGGAAAGTCCCGGGAGGGGGACGAGCTGTGTGTGACCTCCTGTGCACCTGGGTCCCCCCTGACTTAGGGCTCCCCCGGCACTGGGGGCAAGGACGGCGGGGTTTTTTTTGGGGGGGTGGAGGGGAGGACAGGCCAGCCCGCAGGTCACGGGCTCCCCACGCGGCCGGCCGCTGCTCCCGGGGCGAGCGGTTGGACACGGTCCCTCGTCGAGTGCGTCAAACCGTCCAACTCGGACGTTCACACAAAAACCGGCCTTCTTGTTGGGCCACTTTCGTTTTAGTACATTTTTGTGGATTTTCAGCGAGAGCAGAAGGGAGCGGGATGGAGAGGTAGGAACACCGATGAGCGAGAAACATCCACCCGCTGCCTCCTGCACGCCCCATGCCGGGGATGGAGCCCGCCACCGGGGCCTGTGCCCTGACCGGGGTCAAACCGTGACCTCCTAGGGTCATAGGTCGACACTTTGCCACTGAGTCACGCCAGCCAGGCGGGACAAGCTTGAACACAAAATCTTTTTTTTTTTTTTTAATAATTTTATTGATTTTGTACAGAGAGGAAGGGAGAGGGATAGAGAGTTAGAAACATCAATGAGAGAGAGACATCGATCAGCCCGCCTTCTGCAACGAAGGTACGCGCCGTTGACCAGAATCTAACCTGGGACCTTCCCGTCCGCAGGCCGACGCTCCATCCACTGAGCCACACCGGTTTCGGCTGAACACGAAATCTTGAAGTCTTTCAGGTGTAAATATCGTGCCGCGCCAGCACAGCCGGGTTCGGGGAGCCGGAGAGGGGGCAGGCGGTGAAGGTGGGGACTCAGACAAGAGAGGAGGGCTGGGGCCAGGTGGGACGCCGCCCTCTGTGACGCAGAGACAGCACCCGGCCTGCCAGCCGCGTCTTCACTCTGTAGCCCGATCCCAGGAGGCAGAGGGAGGGCGTGGCCACCGCCTTCTCGCGGCTTCCAATCCACAATCCACTCCACGGCTGGCACCTGGGGAAACTTTGTTTACCTGCTGCCTCTCCGCCGCCCGCATCCCTCACCACGTGGGACCGCCGGTCGGACCAGAACCGGTCCGATCGCTGTAGCCGCTTCCCACTCCACAGTGACGGCGTTTCTGCCCGACATTTCCTGCTGAGCCGGTGGAGCATCGCCGTATCTGCCCTGGGCATCGCCTCTCTGTCCTGTGGCCACTCGGCTCGGCCGTGAATCGGACACAGGGGGCCGGGCAGACTCGGAGCGGGTGTTCGGCTCTGGGTCCCGCACCCGGCAGAGCGGCCACAGGCATGCAGACCCGGTCCTGACCCAGGACAGACGGCCGGCCCGCGTCAGCCCTTCTGGCAGCCCCAGCGATTCACGGACAGCCCGCTCGGCACGGGCACGACTGTCCTGCTCTCTGAACAAGCCGTCCCGGGCTCTGCCGGACCCGGGGGGGCTTGGAGGTCGTGGGGGTCGTGGGGGTCGTGGGGGTCGTGGGGGTCCGGGCAGAGGACTGGCATTGGCCTCAGGGAAATCCAAACTTGGGCTCCTCGCAGGGATTCCCCCGCCAGTGCCTGCTGCTCCCCTTTCTACTCCCCACGCAAACTGGTCAGACTGGGCCGGGGACCAGGACACATGCCCCCCCCTCCCGTCCCCCCCACACACCCCGGGGGCTCCAGCCCTCCCCCCGGCAGGCAGGTCACGTGTTGTGTTGCCGAAAGTCACAGTCCGTCTTCTTCCTCAAGAATCCGGCCTCACCTGTTCTCTGCTCCTCCTCCTCCGCCTCCTCCTCCCCCAGCACCTGGCAGCAGCAACGGCCTCCCGGCGGGCGGCGGGCGGGGCCGGGAGGGCGGGTTTCGGTGGCTTCTCTGGGATCAGGTCGCGTCCAGGTGTGTGGCCCGGCGTCATGGGTGGACCTGGGCGAGGACCAGCCGAGGTCTCGTCCCGGGTGTCCCTTCCCGGCAGTGACCGTGAGTGACCAGCACCTCCCCAGGGCGGGAGAAGGGACAGCGTGTGTTGCTGTGTCTTCCGCCTTTCCCAGCGAAACCCGTGTTTCCCACCGAGAGTCGTGGGCGATCTGGCAAACGCCTCATCCCGCAGGAGCTTGCGCTGGAGGCGGCCACAGCCCCGGCCTCTCGCACACATGTCCGCCCACCCCGTTCCCCAGAAACCGCCCCGGCCTCTGGCCCCGGCCCCCGGGGAGCACAGCCTCCTCCAGCCGAGCAGGAGCCTCTGAAGGTTTCATCAGCTCGGACGGCACAGGAGGGAACGGGCTGGACGCTGAGCGATGTCCCTCCAGCCCCTCGGGCAGCAGCTGCGCCAGGCGTCTGGGTCGTTCCGCGGTGGCCTCTGAGGCGGGGGAGGGGGTGAGGGGGTGGAGGGGGGCAGAGGCTCTGCTCCGCTGGGACCTCCGACCACAGTGAGTGGCCGGGGACGCCCACGGGTTGCGACCAAGACACTGGTGTTTGCTTTTCTGAAAAAGGGCTTCCTCTGTGTTCTTTTTTTTAAAAATATATATATTTTTTATTGATTTTTTTACAGAGAGGAAGGGAAAGGGACAGAGAGCCAGAAACATCGATGAGACAGAGACACATCTATCAGCCGCCTCCTGCACGCCCCCCACTGGGGATGTGCCCGCAGCCAAGGTACCTGCCCTGGACTGGAATCGAACCCGGGACCCTTCAGTCCGCAGGCTGACGCTCTATCCACTGAGCCAAACCGGTTTCGGCTGTGCTCTTAATAGAAAGTAACACAAACATGTACACACATGGGCCCGCATTCACACACGCACATGCACATACCTTTACATAGATGTATGTACATATGCACACACACGCATCTACTTATACACACCTTCACATGCATATGCACACGCCCACACACATTGTAAACACACATGCCTGTACACATATACACTAACACGTGTGCGCACATGCACATACATACACATATACACAGGCATGTAGTTACGCACACACTTCTCACAACACTCAGCTCCTGAGACTGGCGCCTGGACCAGGGCCGCAGGGCCGCTCTGAGGGCAGAGACAGCCCCCTAACACCCTCCACGAAGCAGAACCCTCCCCCCCCCCCCCCCCCCCCCCCCCCCCCCCCTGTCCCCACTCCGTGCCCTCACCGCGTGTCTCGTTCGGGCAGGAGGACGGAGACAGATGGGTCTGGGAAGGGACTAAGACGCCCTCTGAGCCCCTAATCCCGCTCTGACATCAGCTCCAGGCACAGGCTGGCCAGGGCCTGACCTGCTTGCCTGGCCGGGGGCGTGGCCTGGCCGGGGGTGTGGCCGGGCAGACTTGCAGATCAGGCCAGCATGGGGCACTCCCACCATGAGCACCCCCACCAGACCTGCTCCCCTGGTTTGGACGGGTGGGACATGCACAGCGCCGTGTTTATAGGGTGGGAGGGGCGGGCTGGAGGAGGGGGCGTGGCTCAAAGGCTGGGGTGCCTGGGAGAACTGGGGAAACAGGCCCTCCTTGCTCAGGGCAGACAGACCACAGCCCGGGCGCAGCTCCCGCTGGGCGGGCGCTCACAGAGGAGGCTTGCTCCCCCTGGGCTGGGGTGGGGGGCGGGTACAGGAGGGAGACACGGGACTACTGGGCCCACCCACCTGCTCCCTGGGGTCCCCACTGAGGGGGTGGGGCCGAGGAGAGCTGAGCTGGGGTTCATGGCTGAGTGTGCCCAGACAGACGGGCCATCGGGGCCCTGCCCACAGGTCTCAGAGCTTCGGGGGGCTGCGGGGCTGACGTCACAGCCTCCTGCGACGTGGGAGGTCCCCCGCCTGCCGAGTCCTGGCCGGCCCGCCCTCCGGCTGCTCCAGGGCTGGGTCCCAGGCAGCCTGCGCTGTTGGGGAAGGTCCCGAGGGTGAGAAACTCCTTTCAATCAGGAGAGAGCACACCCAGACCTCCGCTCGCCTCTGCACCAAACATCTGTCTCCGGGATCCCCAAGGGCTCCCTGGACGGGGGAGGGAGAGGCTGAGGGACGCGGCCAGCCCCCTCCCTGGCGGTCGGTCAGCAGGGTCAGGCGGCCGGCCAGTGGCTCTGGGCCCTGGGCCCGGCATGAGGGTCACCCTTGGCCCCTCCAGGGGCAGTTCCACCCACGGGAGCCGCCCGCCGGCCAGGAGCTGAGCCAGAGGCCTGGCCGGGCTCTCTCTGTGCCTCCGCTGGGGACACGGGCGGTGGGCAGGCGGGCGGATGGACGGTCGCTTCCTGAACCCAAACCTCACCACGCACACATGGGCCACCGCTGGGGATTCGGGCCCACCAGCCCGTCCTGACCCGGAGGGAGGGGCCTCGCAGGGCACCAGGGCCAGCGGCCCCCAGCAGCACGGCCTCGCCTGAGCAGGGAGCAGAGAGCGAGGGTGGGAGGGGGGCTTCAGGCCGCACAGCCAGGACACGCAGGGTCCCTCACTGACCGCCGGGCTGGTCACGGCCAGCACACTCCCCAGGGCCAGGCCGTGTGATTGATAGAATCGGGGTCACAGCAGGGAAGGCACCGCCTGCCCTCCACCACCGGGGGCAGCGCTGGGCTCCTGGGCCCCTGGGCCCCACAGAGACCACAGCCTGGCTGCCCGGTGGGTGGGGGGGAGAGGGGGGAGATGACCGGTCAGCCTGAGCCCGCGGGACCGCACTCCGCACCCCAGCTCCGGGGCCGGCCGTGCTGGGGACACGGTCAGAGGGCCTGGTCCCTCCCTCCCGGGCCGTGGCCTCCTCCTCTGGGCCCGCTCCCTCCCCCCGGCTCCGTGCGGCTCGGGTTTCGGGTGCTGTTGACACAGCCTCTCCCGCCGGGCGGCTTGGCACAGGCGCACATTCCTGCTCCGCGCCGTGACCGCGCCGCGGCCGAGGACACCCTGCCCCGCCGGCCGGGCCGGGACCGGTCTGGCCGAGGCGTCCGGGCGGCCGCCCTCGCTCTGCGGGCAAGGACCCTGCCCTGGGCCACAGGGAGCCTCTCCACGCCCACTGCCCGCCTGACCCCCGGCCCCTCCACCCCCGCTAGAGGCTAATGCACCGCCCCAAGTCCTCCTGCCCCGGCCATTCGGCCAGAGCACACGGGCCGGTCAGTCACCAGCAGGGCAGGGCAGCACCGGGATGGGAGGACCGGACAGAGAGTGGGGCATTTCTCTGTAGGAAGAGCAGGTGTCGGGGTGACAGGAGGCTGGAGGCTCAGGGCTAAGGGAGGGGACGCGGGAGCGTAGGAAGTGGGGGCGTGATGGGGGACCGTCTTCACTATGAGCGCCTCCCCCGTCACCACGGCCTGTGTGTGTGTGTGTGTGGGGGGGGTGTGGGTGTGGGTGTGGGTGTGGGTGTGGATGCAGGCTGGACCCCGGGAAGGAGTCATTTTCCGACGAGCAGACGTTGGTTCTGTGCAGAGTCTGAGGCCGAAGCACTTGGGTTCTCGCGGTCAGGGCTCTGTGGAGAGAGGACAGGTCTTCCTGGGGGTCCGCCCGGGGAGCTGCGCTTGGAATGTAAATCGCGTCAGAGCGGGGAGATGGCTGCACAAACTGGGATCTGCTTCCGGCAGGAGGCGGTGCTTCCTTGGGAGAGATGGAGACCTAACCCAAAGTCTTATAAGATGCTGCTAAGATGCTGATTGTATCTTCACCACCATCACCATCACCACACCATTATCACTATCACCACCACCATTACCACCTCACACCATTATCACCATCACCACCATCACCACCATCATCACCACCATCACCACCATCTCCATCATAACCATCACCAGCACCACCACCATCACCACCATCACCACCACCACCACCACCACCACCACCACCATTACAACCACCACCACCATCACCACCATAACCACCACTATCACCAGCACCACCATGACCACCCGGTGGCCTGGGCACAGCGCTGGCTCAGGGGGCACTATGTTGGGTGTTTACAGGCACTTTGACGTCTGGCCTCACAAAGCCCCTCCGCTCCATGCTGCCCGATCTCATGGATTAGCTCACCAGACCCAGTGAGCACCCAGCTAAGCCAGCACCCAGTACCGGGACTCGAGACGGCTGGACTGGCTCCAGGGCCCGCACTCCTTACACTCAGGCCTGTCGGTGGCAGGCAGAGCCAGGACACAGCCCCAGATTGCTCCTCCAGGCTGCAGGCACCTCCTCGCGCATACACGTACCTGCGTGTCGGCGCTGGTGTGCTACCAACCATTTAATTTTTAGAAAACAACCAATTTGCATCTAAACAACTTATTTCCAAAAACCCCATTCTTCCGGTTTCGAAAGTGGCGCAAAGGTGAAACCGAAATCCGCGTGAAACGAACGATAAAACCCTGACACGAGGCCGTCCATTGTGACCAGGCCGAGTTCCGTTCGCGCCTGCCTGGGGTGGCTCGGCGGTCCCGGCCCATAAATCACCCGGCTTCCTGCCGGCGGGCTTATCTCGGCCTGTGATTCATCCAGGACACCCGGCCTCGCCGTGGGGAGAGCGAGCGGCGCCCAGCCAGCCCGGAGATAAAGAGGAGCACGCGTTCTGCGCGGACACCAGAGCGTCAACACCGAACCTCCATTAACCTCCCGCTCTGCGGGTCAGAGGGCGGGGGCTCCCGGTGACGGGGAGACACATGCCAGGCCCCGCAGACCTCGCCCAGCTGCGGACGGGACCCAGGCCACGGCGATCGCTGTGGTAACGGAGGCAGATGGGAGGTCGTGGCGTTCGTTTCGGAAAAGGCCAGTGCCCACACGACTCATCCCAGCTGCACGCGAGGCCGGGAGCCAGGCTGGCCAGCCATCCCCTCCCCAACACCCCCTCCCTCCGGCTGCGGCTGGATTGTCTCTGGGCTGATGAATAATGGCGCCCCCAGCCCGCAGGACCGGGACAGCCCAGTCCGGGTTCACGTCGAGGTGCTGAGCCGACGCTTAAAATGAGCAAATAAACACCTGCACCCACCTACACACGCATGCATACATTGTACACACGCATGCACATGCATGCACACACAGCCCGTGGCCCAGCTCTGCAGACCCCGAGGCCTTCCCTCCAGCGCTTGGCCCGGCCTCGTGGTCTGGGGAAGGCTGCCTGCCGACCCTCGGTCTGCTCACCCGTGCGGAGGGGAGAACAGCCACCTGGTGGCAGATAGGAAAGGCCTTTGTGAGGAGCCATCTCTAAAAAGCGGCTCTTCTCCCTGCCAGCTCCCGGGACAAGGACAGGCCGCAATTCTCCTTCCGGGGCTCCATGTGCCCTCTGCCCCCTGCCCCCTGCCCCTCACCCCTCACCGGCTCACAGCCTGCACGTTAGGACCCACACCTGGACCCACACCTGGCTGAGCCGGGGGTCTCTGAGGGACATGCTTCTTCTCTGGGGCGGTTCGTCCTGATGACTCCCATAGAAACTCGGTGTGGCTCAGGGGTTGAGCATCGACTTAGAAGCCAGGAGGTCAAGCCGAGACCGGTGAGGCTCAGTGCATAGAGCATCGGCCTGGGGACTGAGAGGTCCCAGGTTCGATTCCGGTCAAAGGCACGTATCTTGGTTGCAGGCACATCCCCAGTGTGGGGCGTGCAGGAGGCGGATGATCGATGTCTCTCTCTCATTGATGTTTCTGACTTTCTATCCCTCTCCCTTCCTTTCTGTAAAAAAATCAATAAAATATATATTTTTAAAAAACACACAAAAAAGAAGCCAGGAGGTCAAGGTTCAATTTTCGGTCAGGGCACAGGCCCAGGTGGTGGGCTCCATCCCCAGGGTGGGGCGGGCAGGAGGCAGCGAGCAATGGTTCTCTCTCATCACTGATGTTCCTCTCTCTCTCTCCCTCTCCCTTCCTCTCTGACATCAATAAGAATGTATTTAAAAAAAACAAGTGCTCAACCATCTCCTGTGCGTGTCCTCAGCTTCTGCGTGGATTCAGTCCTTGCTTCTGGGACTGAAACGTTTGGGAGGTGGAGCGACGCTGTGGCCTCGAGGGGAACACAGAAGCAGGGTCTCCCGCGAGGAGAACGAGGCCCCTCCCTCTCTGCCTGAGAGCCTGTGGCTTTCCCGCGTCCTCCCCGCTGTGGGCGCTGGACACCCCCAAGGTCCTGGGCCTGAGGCGGGGGACCAGCCGTGGGCCACCTGGCCCAGGCTCCTTTCCCCCTCCAACTCCCCCCTGGCCCTGGGGGTGTCCTGTTACACCCCACCCATGGCTGCCAAGATGCCCCAGTTCTGCATCTCCACCCTCCCCTCCTCCTCCCCTCCTCTCCGCCTCATCCCCCTCCCCCAGCCCTGGTCTCCACGACAGCAGCCAGACCTCTCTGGTCACCAGGCTTCCGGTTTCCGGAGTCGCCCTGGGCCTTCTCTTGCTGCCTCTGCCTTATCTGAACGCAGGTCCCTGAGACCCGAGAGGACAGGAAGACGGCCATCCCCCGGCCGGAGGGCAGCATTCGATGAAAACCCTATCAGCATCAGAGCTGCACACTGATAAACCCCCAACCCCAATCCCATCCCCAACCCCAAACCCAACCCCTACCTCTCACTCTGATGTGTCTCTCTCACTCTGGTGTCTCTCTCTCTCTCCC
>JAAGEH010000152.1:1376180-1387243 GCA_011751065.1 Lasiurus cinereus
CCCACTGCCTGAGCCTCATACCAGCACCCCAAAGCCCCTCCCACCGCCTGAGCCTCAGACCAGAACCCCAAAACCCCTCCCACCGCCTGAGCCTCCAGACCAGCACCCCAAAGTCCCCTCCCCGAGCCTGAGCCCCAGACCAGCACCCCAGGATCCTGGCCAGGGCAGAGAGCCAAGGTCCCTGAGGTCGTGTGAGAGGTCGCTGTCAGGCCCAGAGCATGGGTCCGGGTTTATTTGGGGCAAACGCCGGGTTCCAGGAAGACAGCCTTTGGGGTTGGGGAGCACAGGTCTCTGTAAATCCAGGCGGACGAGTCCTCCCCCTCCCCTGATAAGAGAGCAGACATCTCGGGATTAGAGCGAGGAATCTCAGCGGGAGGCGGAGGGTGGGGCGGTGATCTACCCAAGACCCTGGGTGCCCGTGTGCATGGCCCGTGGACACAGACAAGAGGGGGTGGGGGCAGAGGTGGGGTGGGGGGAGGAAGGGGCATGTGCAGAACTTCCAACAACAAAGATTTAAAGAAAAAGAACACAAGCACTGCGTGACCTGCCCTGAGAGGTCACAGGCTGCCTCTGGGATCCCAGAGGTGAGAGAGAGAGACAGCAGGCTAGGCGGAGGGAGACCAGACAGGACTCCCCCTGCCCCCCCATGCCTGCAGAGAGGCCGGCTCCGCTCTGGGTGGGGTCCCCCAGGCCGCCTCCGCAGCCAGGAGGGCCCGCAGGCTGGCTGGGAGCTGAAAGTGAATTCCAGGCATTCCTCGCTTCCCCACCCTCCTTATCAGCCCATGGAGGGACCTTATCAGCCCATGGAGGGACCTTATGGCTCTCAGCCTCAGCCTGGTCTTCCGTCCTCCTCCTCTCCTCTGACAGCAGCGGGAAGGAATGCTGGGGGGCCCGCCCGCCTCTCCGATAAGCCAGGCCCAGGGCTGGGGTCTCAGGCCCCCTCCCCCTCCCACAGCCACAGGGGCTGAACACACCTCAAACCCTACATGCCAGTGAGCCTGTGTTCAGCTGTTTGACTCTCTGAGACCAGGAGACCTCCGGACGATGCTGTGCAAGCGTGGTACCCGCCGCTGTGGGGGGACGGGCGGCCGCCGACCCCCCAGCAGTCAGGGCTCCAGCCCGGCCTCTGCACAGGGAGGGGTGCAGGGCTTGAGCGAGGCCGTCCCGGCTCGGGGCCTCGGAGTGGGGGTGGGGGTGGGGGGCGTGTATCTGCGGACAGAGCTGGGCTCGGGTGCAGGCCTGCAGGGCTAGCCCACAGGCCTAGTGGTTGGCGAGTCTTTGTAAGTTATAAAGCGTTATTTAAAAAACTTAAATATCTGGTTTTTTCTTTTAAAAAAAGAAAAAGAAGCCGAAACCGGTGTGGCTCAGTGGATAGAGCGTCGGCCTGCGGACTGGAGGGTCCCGGGTTCCATTCCGGTCAAGGGGCATGTGCCTTGGTTGCGGGCGCATCCCCAGTGGGGGGAGGTGAAGGAGGCGGTCTCTCTCTCATCGATGTTTCTGGCTCTGTATCCCTCTCCCTCCTCTCTGTAAAGGATCAATAAAATACAGTGGTACCTCGAGATACGAGTTTAATTCGTTCCGTAACCTTGAGGCGTGGGAAACGACACTTGAATCGTGGTAAACGGGTGGGTCGTGTGCAGCCGGCCGATCCTCGCGATGACTCCTATCTCAACTGTTGTTCGCATTGCAAAGCAAAAATCGCTTGCTCGACGGCTCGTATCTCATAAATCTCGTAGGTTAGGGCACTCGTATCTCGAGGTACCACTGTATATTTAAAAAATAAAAAGAAAAAAGAAAAAGAAGAAAGGCCCTTCCTGCTGTGGTGGGGTTCAGGGGTTCGCCTCCCCACCCCAGGCCCAGTCCTCATGGTGCAGGGTACGGGGGAGGGGAGGGTGTCTCCGTGTCCCCACCCAGACCCGCCATTTCCCAGGTTCCTGAGTCAGACCCCGAGGGTCACCGACCCCACCCCCCCGTGGCCGCACCCCCCCTGGGGCCCAGCCAGAGGGCGGGATTTCACTGCCAGACAAATTCTGTGCCCACGGGTGCCCACCGGGAGGGAGCTTCTGCCTCTGACCTCTGACCCGGGCATCTGGAATGACACCAACCAGGACCGACCGTCACCCGCGGGCCCTGCATCCTCCCTGCTTCCTCCTGCCACCCGAAGGCCCTGTGGGACTGGGTGGCCAGAACGTGGGCTAAGGGCCCGGCCAGGCCCCCCACACCTGAGCCTCCGCCACAACCTCCCCGAAAACCAGCCACAGCTTCAAACGGCCCCCACTGGGTGGGAGGGTGTGTTTTGTGGTGGCTGTGAAGTCCTCCTCTGAGGACATTTCCCCATGGGTTTGTAGAGAGAGAGTGGAGAGAGAAACATCCACGTGAGGGAGGGCTCAGCGGGGATTGGCTCCTGCACGGGGGGCCAGGGATGGAGCCTGCTGCCGAGGGACCTGCCCTTGACGGGAATCGAACCTGAGACCCCCTTCCGCCTGCGGGCCGGCCCGCTAACCACTGAGCCGCCAGCCGGCCGGGGGCTGCTGGGGCCGTTTAACCTGATGTGTAAGGGACTCCTGCTTGTTTCCACTATTTAATGCAGTGGTTCTCACCCTTCCTAAGGCCTCGACCCTGGCCTATAGTTCCTCATGGGGTGGTGACCCCCAACCATGAAATGTTGCTCCTGTGATGCATCGTGATGTCAATATCTGCATTTTCCGCTGGTCTCAGGAGACCCCTGTGAAAGGGTCGTTTGACCCCCAAAGGGGCCTCGACCCACAGGTTGAGAGCCGCTGATTTAATGGCTGAGTTTTACGAGATCTGTGCTCAGGGGCTTTCTCCGCGAAGAACCACAACGTTAAGACAAACCTGAAAATGTTCCTGTCGGGAAAGAAACACCGTCCCTGCCCATTTCTCACCCTGCACCCCTGCAAGGCCCCGACGCTCGCAGCTGGGGTGCTCCCCCCAGTCGGATCCTGGGGGCTCGGGGCCAGACAGACTCCCCAAGACCCGACGCCCTTTGGAGGAGGTTCTGCAGCTTGCGGTCTCAGGAGCCAGGTCTGCAGGGTTTGGGGGTTGCCACCAGCCAGCTCAGGGCGCCGTGGCCCTACCCGGTGTGCCGGCGCGGTTTTGGTTCTGGGCCGACCGGCGGCCGCGTGTCCCTGGGCAATGGAGCTCGCTGCCCCTGGCAGCACAGGGGTGAGAACGGCGAGGCCGGGCGGGCTCTGGTGCGCGTTCTGCCTCGGATTCGCTCTCCCCGGCTGGATGCATTATTGATGGGCGTGTTGTGAATTTTTAAACCGAATAAATAATGTATTTAGAGCAGTGGCAGTGGGTGCTGGTTTAAATGTTCCTCTAAAACAATGCAAACTCTCTCTCTCCCTTTGCATGGGCCCGGTGTTTCCGTACAGAGGCAGCACGTTCTTAGTCTTATTTGTTTTTATTTCATTGATTTTTAAAAAAAATATTTTATTGATTTTTCACAGAGAGGAAGGGAGAGGGAGAGAGAGTTAGAAACATCGATGGGAGAGAAACATCGATCAGCCAACTCCTGCTCGCCCCTCACTGGGGATGTGCCCGCCACCAAGGTACATGCCCCCGACCGGAATCGAACCTGGGACCTTTCAGTTCCCAGGCCGACGCTCTATCCACTGAGCCACACCGGTTTCGGCTCTTATTTGTTTTGTCATATGTTTTACTGATTTCAAGAAGTGAAGGGAGAGGAGGAGAGAGATGGACGCATCAGCGATGAAAGAGAATCATGGGTCGGCTGCCTCCTGCATGCCCCACGCTGGGGATCGGAGTCTGCAACCCGGGCCTGTGCCCTTGACCGGGAATCAAACCCTGACCTCCTTCCTGGTTCACAGGTCGATGCTCAACCACTGGGCCACGCCCGTTTTTAAACACTTCCTCTCGTGTTGTGTGTGAGTGTGTTGACTGGTGTCCATACTGTGGGAGGGAGGGAGGGAGGGAGGGGAAGGGAGGGAGGTAGGCCCAGGCCCTGAAGCATTCTCAGGTGAGTTACAGGCACCATGAGGGGCACAGTCACAAGGAAGTGTGGGCGCCGGCCTGCGGGGGCCCTGGGGTTCCCAGGTCCCTTTGGCGGCCGAGACTGGATTCCGGGCTTCCCTCTGCCGAGCTGGTCAGGGGCAGCCCTGCCCGTGTGCTCCCCAGCTGGGTGACCCCCTGGGCCTCACCTGGACCCAGAACACAGGCCACCAGGTAGCCAGCCGCCCGCTAGCCCTCTGCTGACCCCCCAGCCCGAAGCAGGCTGTGCCTCTGTCTCTGCAGAGCCCCATCCCCCCACCCCCAGAGGGCGCACAGACAGAGGGAGCCCGGCCCGCCCCCTGCATCCCCAGGTCCCGCTCCCAGTTCAGTCCAGAGGGAACCCCGGCTGGCCGCCGCCTCCTGGGCGTGAGCACTCTGGGGGAGCCCCTAATTACCCCCTCCTTGGCGTGTTCCCGCAGCCACGCCGGGAGGGACGCCGTCCCTGGGGAGATCTGTCATTTGGGGGAGACGGGCCGCCTAATTACTAACCGCGGGGGACGGCTGAGCGAAATGAAGGCTCTAATGAACGCGCGGACAGGCGTTATGGGGACCTGGGAGCCAGCGATGGCGGCCGGTGGCGGAGCGTTGGGGAGCTGGCATCGGAGCTGGGCTTCAAAGGGTGCCTGGGAGAAGGGGGAGGGGAGGGTGCCAGGGAGAAGGGGAAGGAGGAGGGGGAGAGGGAGTAAAGGAGGAGAGGGTGCCACAGAGAAGGGGGAGGAGGAGGGTGCCATGGAGAAGAGGCGGGGGAGGGTGCCCATACCTCCCCACACTGACCTCATCCATAGGTGTGCGATTTTTGTCCAGTCTCTCCCTGAAACCCCCCACACCCTTTTCACCCTGAGAATTGTCAGTCTAGCCCCTTTCTATGCCCGTGATTCTATGATATTCATTAGTTTATTCTGTTCATCAGATTTTTAATTCACGCGATTTTTAGATTCACTTGTTGATAGACATGTATTTGCTGTTCATAATTTTTATCCTGACCTTCTTCTTCTTCTTAAAGAATACCTTTCACAGTTTAGTCTTTTTTAAAAAAATATATTTTATTGATTTTTTTTTTACAGAGAGGAAGGGAGAGGGATAGAGAGTTAGAAATATGGATGAGAGAGAGACATCAATCAGCTGCCTCCTGCATGCCCCCCACTGGGGATGTGCCCGCAACCAAGGTACATGCCCTTGACCGGAATCGAACCTGGGACCCTTCAGTCCACAGACCAACGCTCCATCCACTGAGCCACACCGGTTTCGGCCACAGTTTAGTCTTTAACGTCACACTTTCGGCACCACTTGCGGTGGGCGTGGGCATCGCTGTACGTCACTTCCATCTTGTGGAACCGACGGACTGCTGTGCGTTGCGGGAACATGGCTCTGGAATGCACCCTGCACGTCCCAGTCCCGTGCCAGCCGGCCTGGCGTGCCCGCGGGATCTGGTCCCGGGAGCCGACCTGTGAACATCCTTCCCCCGTTCCCTGCAGAGTCAGGCTGAGGCTGCCCGGAGCTGGTCTCCGCTCCGGCCTGGGACCCGCATTCCTGAGGGCTGGGGGCTGGCCGGTCGCCTGGCACGCGGTGTTAGCTGAGCATCTGCAGGGACTGGACCAGCGACGCTCCTCGGTGCCCTGCCCCGGCCCTCCGAGGGAGGGAGGCTGGCCGCCTGAGCTCCTGTGCGGCCCGTGGACTGTGTTAGAACAGTGGTTCTCCACCTTCCTCAGGCCGCGACCCTTTAAGACAGCTCCTCATGGGGTGGTGACCCCCAACCATAACATGATTTCCGTGGCTACTTCATCACTGTCATTTTGCTACTGTCATGAACTGTCATGTCAATATCTGATAGGCAGGGATGTATTTTCGTTGTTACACATGGAACATCATTAAAACATAGGGATGAATCACAAAAACAATATGTAATTATATATGGTGAAATATTTATTTCTCATGACAAATAAATGAAATGTGTTGAATCGTGGTGTAGCATGGGCAACAGTCTTCCTAGGACAACAGTAAACTACATGGCTACACTTTGCTGCACCGAGGAGCGGTGTGTTGGTTCCTCAGACCATGGGAAATAGGTGTTTTCCGCTGGTCTAGGCGACCCCTGTGAAAGGTTCGTTTGACCCCCAAAGGGGTCGCGACCCACAGGTTGAGAACCGCTGTGTTAGAGGGTGCTGGGCCCTTTGCGCGTGCTGTCCTCTGTCCGGAGGGGGAGACTTCCTCCGCGCTGGGTTCTGTTCTGTGGGCTTTGGGGTCGATGACGGGCTTGGCTGCTTTGCTGCTGGGTTTGGCCTCTGAGACCCCTTCAGGGCGCCGTGTTCTGAGGGGGGGCCGGCCGTCCCCGTGAAGTCTCCACATGCGACGTCTCCCTCCTGCGCTCTCCCACGGACGAGGCTCCGAATTCTGCGCCGAGGAGGCGCGGGGAGCAGACCTGCTGCCTGGTGAGCACCGGCGACCTCAGGGCTCTGGCATTGCCGCTGGCCGCGCCGTCTGAATATCTGTATCCGAGCCGAGACCGGTGTGGCTCAGTGGATAGAGCGTCGGCCTGCAGACTGAAAGGTCCCAGGTTCGATTCCGGTCGGGGGCAGGTACCTTGTGGGCACATCTCTACTGTGGGGAGTGCAGGAGGTGGCTGATGGATGTTTCTGACTTTCTCTCTCCCTTCCTCTCTGTAAAAAATGAATAAAATATATATTTTTAAAAAAAATTTGTACCCGAGCCGCACTGCTTCCTTCCTGAGCCTCGGCGCCGGGCTGGCCGTGAGCAGAGGGGGCAGTGCTGTGTGCGCTGGGCGTCTCTGTGGGGAACACGGAGACGGAACTCCTGGCGTGAGAGGCAGTCTGAGGGGAAGGGGCACGTCGCCGTTGAAAGCGGTGGGCTTCGTGGAAGGCGAGGGGTGGCTGTGACTGGCCTCAGAGGCCCGGGCCGGCTGGGGTCGGGTCAGGCAGACGCACACAGGGGGTGGGGGTGTCACTGGGTCCGTGGGGGAGCCCCTCGCCTCCGCGGAGCCGTCAGGAGTAATGGGACGCCTGATTCTACTAAAACCTTCGGCCTTGCTGAAACGGTGTGGCTCAGTGAATAGAGCGTCAGCCTGCGGACTGAAGGGTCCCAGGTTCGATTACGGTCAAGGGCATGTACCATGGTGGCGGGCACATCCCCAGTGGGGGGCGTGCAGGAGGCGGCTGATCGATGTCTCTCTCTCATCGATGTTTCTGACTTTCTGTCCCTCTCCCTTCGTCTCTGTGAAAAATCAATAAAATATATTTTAAAAAAAACAAACACAACAAAACAAAATAAACCTTCGGCCTGGTCTCCTCCCAGGGCTCAGGAACTCGGAGGCTGGTGGTTACCGCCACCCACGTCCTCACTCGCCTGTCTGGTTCCAGACTTTCTGCACAAGCTGTTCCAGCTCCCGGAGGACGCCGACTCTTCCTGTCACCTCAGGTCCTCCATCCCCATCCATCCCCGCCCCCTGTCCCCTCCCTCCATCCCTACCCCCTGTCCCCACCCCCCTGTTCCTATCCCTTGTCCCCATCCCTCATGCCCTTCCCCATCCCCACCCTGTCCCCACCCCTTGTCCAACTCCCTGTCCACTCCCTGCCCCACCCTCTGTCCCCTCCAGGCCACTCCCAGCTCCGAGCACACCCACTCTCACTCCCGCCCCAGCTTCCTGGTGGCACAGCTGCTTCCTGTGGTGCCGGCACCTCCCAGTCACTGGAGCAGTGTCTCCGTCTGCAGCTGTGGCTCTCTGCCTTCCTGATGCCGTGACCCTTATCACAGCTCTTCAGGTGGTGGGGACCCCCAGCCATGACATTATTTCCGCTGCTACCTCATCACTGTCATGTTGCTGCTGTTAAGAATCGCCATGTCAGTATCTGTGTTTTCCGACGGTCTTAGGCGTTCCTGCTGGTGGTTCTCACCTGTGGGTCGTGGCGTGAGGAAGGTGGAGAACCGCTGGCCTACAGAGTCACCCACTCAGCCAGGCAGCGGTCACGACGGTAAAGATGCCTGTCTCCCACCGGGACACCCTTCCACACAATTAAAGCAAATCAGGCCGGAACCGGTGTTGCTCAGTGGATAGAGCGTCAGCCTGCGGACTGAAGGGTCCCAGGTTCGATTCTGGTCAAGGGCATGGACCTTGGTGGTGGGCACATTCCCAGTAGGAGGTGTGCAGGAGGCGGCTGATCAATGTCTCTCTCTCATCGATGTTTCTAACTCGATCTTTCTCTCTGTAAAAATTCAATAAAATATATTTTAAAAAAAAGCAAATCAGGATCAATCCTCACTAATTTAGAGTTATTTAGAATTATTTAGCCCGTCAATGCCATTACAAATCTGAGTCGTAAAACATTTAAGAGAAATGCTATGGTGTTACTTTCAAATTCGACGGAGAGAGGGAAGGTGTAATGACCAAAAGTGGACCGAACCCATAAAGACAGGCCCATGTGTGTCCTGGGGTCACCCGGGGTTACCGGGTCCCCACCATGGCACGCGGCCGCCGGCGCCCAGACGCTCCGGAGGAGAAGGAGGAGGGGCCTTGTGGGTCGGGGGCCACCGGTTCGCTGTTTGTTTTGATGTTTCGGCCTCGACCCCCACGAGATCTGATTCCCAGGAGCCGTGGGTGTCTGTGAGGGCTCTGACCGGTGGGGATGCCTCATAGCTGCTGTAGACTCAGCTGTGTGCCCCGCCCCCGTGCTGAAGCCGAGGAGTCCCTGGGGGGCGGCAGGGGAGAGAGAGGGTGACGCGGGGCCCCAGGGGGGAGCTGATGTGGGGAGATGATGGGACGGGGTCCCCAAAAGAAGAGGCAGCAAAGCCACCTTCTCTCCCTCCCTGTCCCTTTTCCCTCCCATTCCTCCTCCTCCTCCTCCTTCTTCTTTTTCTTCTTCCTCTTCTTCTTCTTCTTCTTCTTCTTCCCCTCCTCCTCCTCCTCCTTCCCCTCCTCCTTCCCCTCCTCTCTCTCTCTCCCTCCCTCCCTCTCTCTCCTTTCTCATTTCTCCTCTTCCCCCTCTCCTTTCCTCCTCCTCTCCCTTCCTCCCTCTCTCTCTCTGTCTCCCTCCTCCTCCCCTTCGCCTTTCCCCTCCCCTCCCTCTCCCCCTCTCAGGTGGCGGACAGGTGTGACACGCTCAGTGACTGGCTGGGCAGGAAGGTGTTGCCGGGGCGGGGGCGGTGCCCGGGTCGGGCTGCCAGCAGGTGCACCAGGTGGGGCCGCCCAGCAGGTGTGGCCACCTCGCCCCCCGGGGCCAGGGGCGCCCTGCGTGTGGGCGTGGCCGCTCGGTGACCCTCAGGGGTCAGCCTGCAGCCCAGAAGCCCTGAGCCTCCGGAGCAGGCCTGGAAGAACACGGGAGAACACGGGAGAACACGGCGGAGCTGGCCACGGGCCCAGGCCCGTCCTGCGGGGGAGGCTGGGCGGCTCTGACCGGCTATGGTCGGACCCCACACACGCCGTGGCCTCTGGAGAGAGCCGGCCGGGGCGCGGGCCCCTTTGTCCCCCTTCCCTGCACCCGGGGCAGGTTTCGGGGTCGTGACCCGCGCCTGGGCCCCCTCAGCAGGGACCGTGGGCCCGGCCCCCAGAGGACCCCCCACCTGCCTGATGCCGCCAGGAGCAGGGCAGGTGGTTGGCGGCCTCGCCCTGGGCCTGCGCGTCCCCTGGGCACAAAGTCCTCGCTCCAACGTCTGCCTCTCGGAGCGGCTGCACGGTTTCGGTTCAAATTCCAAACTCCTGACAGGAGGCCGGGCGCGGCGCCGGGCGAGCCGGCTCCCGGCCCACGAGGCCCCTCCCTCCTTTACCTCCCAGGCCCCCCCCAACCCCCCCCTCTGCCCCAGGCCTTACACTCCCTCTCCTTCCTGCAGCCTCAGGGGTGAAGGCGCTGGTCTGGGACTTCTCCGTGTCCGGCTCTGCCTCCCCCACACCTGTTCACCCGCACGTCCACCGACCTGGGGTGGACACCGCCCTCCTCGCACGCAGGGCACCGCCCGGCGGCGGGGACTGACCCGCAGGGACCCGAGGCCCAGGGCCACCACCCTCGCCCCCTGCAGCTGGAACCTTGCTGCCCGCCGGGCTGGGCAGGGGACGGTCAGCCGCCTCTGGGGTGGGCACAGCACGGCCTCCGGAGTGACCGGTCCGCAGGCGCAGAGACGCCCGTAACGGCAAGATGCAGCGTGTGACGGCCTCATCCTGTGGCTCACGGACACCGGCTTTTGCCAATAAGCCCCACACAGGCCTGTTTTTTTTGTTTTTGTTTTTATATATTTTATTGATTTTTCACAGAGAGGAAGGGAAAGGGACAGAGAGCCAGAAACATCAATGAGAGAGAGACATCAATTACCGCCTCCTGCACTCCCCACAGTGGAGATGTGCCCGCCACCAAGGTCCATGCCCCCGACCGGAATCGAACCCGGGACCTTTCAGTCTGCAGGCCAACGCTCTATCCACTGAGCCACACCGGTCTCGGCCGGGCCTGGTTTTCATTCATTCCGGGGGAGGTGGGGGGGGGCTGTCATTGTCTCCCCCCGACAATCGGAGGAAGCGGGTCAGCGCCCGGCGGCCAGGCTGTCCCCGCAGCTTTAACTCTCCTGCTGCTCCCGTTGGTTGGTCACTGGTCGATCGGAGAGCCGGGGGGTCATGGGAACTGGCACCCTGGGCCGTGAGGCAGAGAGGCCGCTGGGCCGCCCGCCCTCCCCCTTCCCCCTGCGTCCATGCTGGCTCGGGCCCGGCCACGCCCCGTGTCCTGTGAGGGTCTGGGCTGTGTGGCACAGAAAGTGATTTTCTCCAGCAGCAACCACAAACGGAAGACCTGTCATTGATGGGTTCTGGGAAATTCCAGAAATTCCAGAAGCTGCAGACCTTCCTTCACAGCTGGGTGACTGCCGTACGGTGGCACACGGCAGTCACGCACAACAGCCTTAGGTGCTGGTTGAAGTGGAGAAACAGGGGGGGGCGGGGAGAAGTGGGGAGAGGAGGGTGGCTGACCAGGCCCCAAAGCCCCCTGCACAGCCGGGCTGTGAGATTTGGGGGGGGGGGGCAGGGCTGTGAGGGTGGG
>JAAGEH010000152.1:1399395-1439628 GCA_011751065.1 Lasiurus cinereus
GGGGGTCCGGGGTCCGGGCGGCGGTCTGACCCGGTGTGTGGGTTCTGGGTCCGGGCCGGGGTGCGGGCGGCGGCCCGGGGCGGGATCTGGGCCTCATGTGGGGTCTGGGTGCGGGCCGGGGTGCTGCACCCCGTGTGGGGGGTCTGGCCCGGTTCTGACCCGGTGTGGGGGTCTGGGTGCGGGCCGGGGTCCGGGGTGTAGGTTCTGACCCGGTGTGTTTGTGGGGTCTGGGCCCAGTGTGGGGGTCTGGTTCTGGTTCTGGGGCGGCGGGCCCGGGGTGGGGGGTTCTGGCCCGGTTCTGACCCGGTGTCGGGGGTTCTGGCCCGGTGTGGGGGGTCCGGGCGGGGGTCCGGGCGGGGTTCCGGGCGGCGGCGGCGGGCGTGGCGGGCGGGCTCCGCTCTCCCCGCTGCGCCGGGGCCTTTGTCGCCGCGAGCGAGTGGCGGGGCGGCTGCGGCGCGGGGCCGGGCGCGGGGACGGGGACACGGGGCGGCGGGTGCCTGCGCGGCGGGCGCGGGGCTGGGAGCCGTCCCCCCGGCCCGCCCGCCGCGCAGGTGGAGGCAGCCGCGCCCCCTCCCGCCGCGCCCGGGGTCGGGCTGGGTCGGGGCCGGGGCGGAAAGGAGCCGGGGAGGGGTCGGGGCGGGAGGGGGCCGGGGGGACGGTGGCCCCAGCCCGGGCCGCGCGGTTCCTGGCGGCCAGTGGGCGGCCGAGCCCGCAGGAAGCCGCGCGCGGCGGACAATGGTGGCGGCTGGAAGCGGGGCCGCCCCAGCGCCCGGCGGGCTCCCGGGGGGCGGTCGTGCCCGGCGGGGGGAGGGCCGGGCGGGTGGGCTCTGGCTCTCCCCCTGACCTGACCGTGCAGAGCGGGGTGCGTGGTGGGGGAGGCGGCGGCCCCAACCTGAGCGCCCGAACCCCTGCCGTCCGCCGGGGCGTGCCTCTGGGGGAGCCCCTCGCTGTCACAGTCACAAGCACCCGCCTTCCCGTTCCCGGTGGGGCACCGGCTCCGAGCCCCGGCGGCGCAGGAGGCCCAGGGGGGCCTTCTCCTGAGCTGCTCCTGCAGTGCAGGCCCCCGGGTCTCTCTGAGCAAGGACGGCTGTTCCTCTTGAACCCGGGCCGCCGTGCAGGGTGGAGCCCCTGAGCCCTCAGCTCCGGGAGGACCCCCTTCCCGCTCTGCGCCCGCGGCTTTCAGACTTCATGGTGGGCGAAGCTATACCCTCTGGGGGTGCTGGCAGCCCCCCCCCACCCCCCCATGGCGAGAGAAGGTGCTGTGCCCTCTGGGGGTGCTGGCAGCCGCCCCCCTCATGGCGAGAGAAGGTGCTGTGCCCTCTGGGGGTGCTGGCAGCCCCCCCCCCCATGGCGAGAGAAGGTGCTGTGCCCTCTGGGGTGCTGGCAGCCCCACCACAGGGAGAGAACTCTTACTCGGGGTGCGCTGGTTGGCAGCGTTTTTGCTGTGTTTGTGTGTGTGTGTATATGTGTGTGTGTGTGTGTGAGTGTGTGTGTGTGTGTGTGTGTGTGTATGTGTGTGTGTGTGTGTAGGGGGTTCCCAGCCTGTTGAAGGCAGGCGAGGCAAGGCTGTGGTGCTGGGTAGGTTATGTCTATTCAACGCATTTTCGATTGACGATGTTTCCACAAAGGATGGGCTAAATAAAGGTGAAGGAGCATCTGTGGTTTTGGGGTGCAGGTGGCCACTTGGAACCCGGCTGTGTTGGCGTGCTCCGGGTTGACGGCCCGCCTTCTCGGGGTTTTATGAGTTGGGTGCCCCCAGACGGAGCAGCGTGTCTCCGGGAAGGCGGCAGCTTTCAGGGTCATGCTGCCTTTCAGGATAATGAGTTCATTTTCCTCGTCTCTGGTTCAGCACATTCGGACGTAAACTGTTATCTTGGCACGGAGCTGTTTTCTGTCTGAATGGGTCTATTTACCATTGTTTCTGCAGAGATGGGCCGAGCCGGGTGGAGAAAAGGAATATTTTTGCCGCTCGGTAACAGGTGCTTAAGGAAGTTCACGCGTGGGATTTTGAGTTGAGTGGGGCTTTCGGAAGTCCCCCGTCAGAACAGGTGCTGGTTCCCTGATGGCCCCGGGGTGCTTGCAGCGCCGGGTGGAAGCCCCCTCCCTGTCCTTACGGAGCGCGGCCTGCCCGTGGGGAGCCACTGGCCCGTGGGGAGCCACTGTCGGTGGAGACTCTGCGGGTGAAAAGCTGCTGACGGCTCTTTCGCTCTGTGGGCTTCCTCCCTCCCCTTCTCCCTCCACAGCTCTGTCTTCAGGGCTTTATTGGAGGCTTGGCCTGATGAAATGGGTGCTGTCTGCCGGGGTTTCCATGGTCTCGGGTCCGGGTTTCGCTTCCTGCGGCGTTTTCAGAGCCGCGTTGCATCCGCTGCGCTTACTCTGGCCTTGGAAGCCGCGCTCTGCATCGGTGTGCGGTGGCTTCCGTTGTGGCCCAGGAAACCTTACGTTAACTCGTAAGTCACTGTTTCCGTTTCGGTTGGCTTTCTCTGAACGCCCGGAATTTTTTGCCATCTTGCCGAACTTTGATTCTGTTGGGCCATCACAAATCACATTTCTTCGTTTTCTGCAAGTCTGCCAGCGCCCGCCCAGCCTTTATTGTGCTCAGCGAGCGTTGGACAGATTCACTGCGGATTTGGTTTGCAGGAATGAGATGTAGGCCTTATGTTCATATGTGTGTGTGTAAGAGTATGAGAGGGTAGTGGTGGTTGGTTTCTTTTGGGGGAAGGTTCAGTGGATCAGTATCTATTGTCAACTCCTACAGCTGCGTTTGATCATTTGCAATTGGTGGTTTTAGGCAGTCCCGATAACCGCCGATAATCGTGTGGTTTCTGTTTAGGATGATGGTAAGCTTGGCTGTTGGATTACATTTGCTCTTTAAGGAAGTCAGAATATGTCTTAAAATCAACCTGGCTATGCTTGCTTTTCCCTTCACCCTCGTATTTGGGTGTATAAGGAGGGCTTCCGGAGAAAAAGCAGGCCATCTTTTATCAC
The DNA here is from genome assembly GCA_011751065.1 of Lasiurus cinereus. Taxonomy (NCBI): domain Eukaryota; kingdom Metazoa; phylum Chordata; class Mammalia; order Chiroptera; family Vespertilionidae; genus Lasiurus; species Lasiurus cinereus. Next base: position 1,402,384 of record JAAGEH010000152.1, read on the forward strand.
CGCAGGCTTTCCAGACCCTCCCCGGTGGGATCCTAGATTCTCGTGGAATTTTCAAATGAATGGAGGACCTGAACCCGGCGTGGACATATTCTCCCCAGGAGATTGGTGTTAGGCTGAGTTAATGTCTTGGTGATTGTGGAACATGATAGCTCGTAACACAAGCTTCTGGAAGCTCCTTCGTCCCCTACTTTTGTTAGTGACGTGAAGGCGTTACTTCTGTTGGGGATTTCTGACGACTTCGCGTGGCCTGGTGCTTCATGCCCATCCCCACCTCCCACCGTCCTCAGGGGCCTCTGAGAGCACCCTCAGGCCTCCCGGTCCCGTGGTGTCTGTTGCTTAACTTAGACCTGTACTGTCGTCCCAGCCACGGCCCCTCTGTCTCTGTCCCTGGTCATCGGTGAAGGCAAGAGCTTAGAGTGCTATTTTTAAAAGCACTCTTATGTCTGTCATATGGTCGGTGCCCAATAAATATATTGTGGAAAGAATAGTTTTTAATATATATTTTATTGATTTTTTACAGAGAGGAAGGGAGAGGGATAGAGAGTTAGAAACATCGATGAGCTGCCTCCTGCACACCTCCCACTGGGATGTGTCGGCAACCGAGGTCCATGCCCCCGACCGGAATCGAACCTGGGACCTTTCGGTCTGCAGGCTGACTGACGCTCTGTCCACTGAGCCACACCGGTCAGGGCATTTGTGGAAAGAATATTGACTATCGCTTTCTTTGTGTGCTGACAAGACGTGGGATATATGCTTTTAGAAAACAGTGAAATTGTCTGTTAGGTTATTTAGTGTTAAAGACCACGTTTTCAAGTCTCATTCTTTTGTATACAGATGAAACTAAACGCAAAAGCTATGCTAGGTAGTTGACCACTTCGCTTCATGAGAAGATATTTCTAAAAGTCCTTTCCTTTGTTTATTGTTTCTTGAGTTCACGGCCTTCTTTTTTCACTGATGAGGAAAATAACCTAGAATTACATATGCTTTACTAAAGGTGAATGTTTTAATGTTTTTTAGTACTTTGAAAAACATTTACTTTTATTAATACTTCTAAGTAGAATTGTTAGTTGTCTCAGTGCTCTGACTGATCGAGAGACGTCTGTGGTGGTGGCTCATGTCCCCCGAGGGGTGTGTGAGAGCCCCTCCTGGCTTGTGAGGGGAGGGGGGTGCAGGCTCCGGGAGGAGGCGCCACCAGTTAGTTGCATAACTGCACGCAGCCTCGTTCCAGACCAGCGCTCGGGCGGCAGCTCTCCGAGGCCACACGCCTCACCTAGATTTGAAACTGTTTGAAAACAGCAGTTGTGTTGCTGTTGTGCGTTGGTGCTTCGGAGGTCTTTTTTCTGGCGATTAATGGATGATGAGATAGTGGCCAGCGGTGCGTTTTCAGCATTTATAGGCATATCTGTTCCTTTCGTTTGTTTGTTTTTACAACTTGAACCTCGGTGGCGATTATAAACTTTATTTCCTGGAATAACTGGTTCAGGTTTATGTTTGTATGGGCGTGTGCTTGAGTCTGAGGTAAAGACCTTGGCTAACATAGTTTAGTTATCTTAAATTAAAACTGCATCTAGACTAGCTTCAGTTTGCTATCTTCCTGCCGGTGAATAACTTTACTTGAGGCAATTTATAGACTCCCTGGCCTGTAAAGGCCGCAACTATAGGCTTTTCTAGAGCCATTAAATTCTGACTGTGGTTAAAGGCGGAATACTAGTGGAAACAGTCCTTTCGCGTCCCCGAAAAAATATGAACCACAGAAGCTCAGGATATGGCACCAAATGGGTGGGAACCATAAGAAAAAAGGGTTTCTGGTTTTGTTCTTGGGGGTTTAATGGAGCGGTGGTAGCATGTAAAACATTATAACTCAGTGTCGGTGGTTAATTTGTTTATAAATGGTTTTACCAGACACGAACTCTGGCATTTAATGTCAGAAAATGCTAGCGAGTATTACAGCAATTATTTTGATATAAACCTGTTTACCTTTATTATAAGTAAAATGGCGATGCAAATAGTGTGTGTGGAACATAACATTAAACTGACCTCTTGGAAGTTATTCCCAGGTTAGGCAGAGTGTTGGTTTTGAGGGTGTGGGCATTCATCCTGACGATGCGCAGGAATGGGCGGGAACTTGCTTGACCCACATTTACACTCGGAAGTTAGATAACAGCCGTGTGCCCAGCTCTGCAGACCCTGTGAGCAGGTCTGAGCCTGCTCTCCCCCCCACCCCCTGGGGCTGACACTGACCCTCTGGCAGGGCCTGGCAGTCATGGGTGGGTGTCTAGTCACAGGTCTGAGGGGACAGCAGGCCAGGACCATCTCTGTGCATGCGCGGAAGCGTCCTGAGCATTTCCAGTCCTGTGGGGCGCCTGAGTACGCAGGCTGGTGAGCTGGGCGGGGGGCGGTGTGCTTGGCTCTGTCCTCTGGGTGAGGTTTTGTTCTAGCTCCGAGAAAATAGAGCACCTCCCTCCTGTCTTGGCAAGCGGGACTGACCAGAGCCATTGTGATTTAACTTAGAGAGCGGTGATTTGATCGGCAAAAGGGAGCACGTGCAGAGGCGGATGGTTTGTGAACCGGGGACGTGTGTTCCCGGGGAGGTGGGCTCCTGCAGGCGGGGACGGGACAAGCCGAGGCTGCACACCTGCACACGGCATGTGTCCCGAAGGAGCACGCGTGGAGGAGCCGAGCTTGAGCAGTGCACTGCCTGGAGAGCAGCCACAACTCCTGTGTTTTACTCAGAAGACCTTTCTGTGACATTGGTGGGGGGAAGGTTAAGTTGTGTTGTAACAGAGGGTAAGGCAGGGGCTTCTGCTGTGCTCCTGGGTGGGTGCTGTTGGGAGGCTCAGGACCAGCATGCCTGGCTTCTCAATGTTGTCATGATGGCGAGGGCCCCGATGGATGGCGTAGTACGGCTGCCGGGACGCGGGTCGCGCGCTGGGAGTGTCTCCAGACTCAGGTGTGAGCACGTGAGCTTGTAAACGGTTGTTCTTTCAGTTCCTGGAGTTTGAACTTCCTCACGGTGACTGTGCCGCTCGTGCCAGCGGTTAGGCAGGCCGGACTAGACGGTCCTCGGGAGTGCCGGGCGTGGCCTCCTGGTGTAAAGCCACCTTCCGTGGGGAGGCGTCCCTGCTGAGACGCTCTGCCACCATACACGGAAACGGGTGACCGGCTGTTTCCAGACGAGGTTTCATCTGCTCACAAACTCCACCCGAAGGTCTCATTGTTTTTCATAGTAAAATTAGGACCCATGAGAAAATGCTCCTCTCTTCCTGTTGTTGGGCATTTCTGATGGTTACGAGCAGCCCCGTTGGCTTGTTTTGGTCAGAAGCGTAGCTCCCAGTTCTCTGTGGCTTGAGTTCGTGCCTGTTCTGTTGAAAGGAATTTAAACCCGCTGTTCCTTCCCAAAATGCACTTTCTCCCTGTCCTTGTTTCTGCTGGTGGTACTCTCCATGGGGACTACACAGACCCCACTTCCTGGTCTTTTACAGGAGAACTGGTTCAATTTCTGCTATAATCTCTGTTCACGCCACTGTGTCCGCCTTTTGGTGCTGAGGCGGCAGGCTGCTCTGCGTCCAGTTCTGTGTTTAGGAGGCAGGAAACGGGCGCTAGTCTGCCCCCCGTTTGCCACGCCCGGCGTTTAAGAACCATTGTGTGCTTACAATGCGGCCCGGCTGGCTGGCTACCGGGTGTGCGTGCTTCGTGGCAGGGCTCTGCGTTGGGAAGTTGGCTTCCAAATGTGTTGTTTTATGTGGATATTGATATTATTATCTGAATAAACTTCTCAGTGCCGACGTCAGCTGCTCTCAGGTAAACATGGCTTCGCAAGTTGGAGATGCTCATGTGCTTTTTCTTGTCCTAGAACTTGGCGTGTAGCTCAAATGGAAGTTCTTGATACGTATTCCCCATGTGGGCTGCAGCATATTGACCTCGTGCTCACGAGCGAAAGGCGGGAAATACTCACGGCTGTGTTTCATCAGAGATTCTCCCAGGCCAGGTGTGCAGCAGGCCGGGAGAAACGCGGCAGCACCGGTGATGCTGTGCCTTGATCTGAGCGCCTTCCTGTGCTGTCAGTGCCACCCAAGGGTTCCCTGCCCTCAGCGCACACGCCCGCCCAGCAGCAGGGCCCGGCGCTGTGGCCTCCGTGTGCGAAGTGTTAACCGCACCGTTGAGCCGAGGTCCACGGAACCCCAGGGCTGCTGGGCGAGGTTTGTAGCTGCTGCCCAGAATACTTAGCGGTGGGTTTGAAGAGTTTTGGTGTGAGCAGATTGAAAAAAAATATTCCAGTGTAGATATTAGACTCTTTATCTTATGATGTTTCCTATCTGGGCGATGAAGCTAACATTAATACAGTATTATGAGGAAAGATAGACTTCAATACAGTGGTACCTCGAGATACGAGTTTAATTCGTTCTGTCACCTTGAGGCGTGGGAAACTATGAGACGCTCGCGTCTCGGTAAACTGGTGGGTCGTGTGCCGCCGGCCGACCCGAGAGATTACTCTTATCTCAACTGTTGCTCGTATTTCAAAGCAAAAATTGCTCGCTCGACGGCTCATATCTCAGAAATCTCGTAGGTTAGGGCACTCGTATCTCGAGGTACCACTGTATTATTAATTTGGTATTTCACCTATTGTTACATAATGGATTGTTTTTTTACATTCGTAAGTACCTATTTTAATTTTTACTAATCATGCATTTACATTGTATACTGAAGAATACTGGTCACCACCTATGAAAGCGTGACCGGCCAGTTTTGCTGCTTTGATGACTCAGGAAGTAATGTAGGCCACTCCTACTCGTGGGCCAGTTCTGGTCTGAGAACAGTGGTGTCCAGTGCACCTCAAGTGGGTGGCAGGCGGGTGTGCTGTTAGATGGGGGCTGGGGCTGGCACTTGCCTGGCCTTTCGTCCCCTTCCAGTGTAAGCTCCGGATTTTGCCGACTCTCACTGGGTAAGGGTGTCTTTTTCATGTTGTTTTTGGTTATATTTTTCCTTCACTTTATTATATTTCCTGAGAGAAAGATAGAACTGTAACTGTAGTCTTTTTGCTCTAAAACCTGCCATGTATAAGACAGACTTTTAATACCTCAAAATAATACATGAGTATATTTTTAAAATGCACGTAGTAAAAACAAAATGTTAGAATATTGAGTTTATATTTAAGTTGAACAGATCTTCAGATTAATTTAGCTACTCAATGGCAACTTGTTTTGCCACAAATGTGCTATTTTTAAAAATATATGTTTTATTGATTTTTTTTTATAGAGAAGAAGGGAGAGTGATAGTTAGAAACATCGATCAGCTACCTCCTGCACACCTCTTGCTGGGGATGTGCCCACAACCAAGGTATATGCCCTTGACCGGAATCGAACCTGGGATCCTTCAGTCCGCAGGATGACGCTTTATCCACGAGCCAAACGTGCTATTAACTCATGGCAAGGTGCAAGTTCATTTTGAATTTTTGGTGATCATTTCCTTTTGTAGATAACATCACTAAATTATTTTGGTGGTTTCAGTCACTTAGTGAAATGGGTTTATTAATAAACATATTGTTTTAATTTATCAGGATAATAAAATACAGATAAGAAATCTTACTTGCTGAACCAGTGAATTGATAAAGGACTCATTCCTCTGTAGGCCAGCTAAGCTTCTGCTTTTTCAGGAGGAGGAGCCGGCCAGGAGTACCATGGACAGTGTTTCTACCACATTGAATGTTTAGGTCTCGAATATTTTAAAATGTGTTTTTAATTTAAGTTTGGCAAAGGTAACCATGTTGAGTTCATAGTACCGTTAATGTGTTTTTTGCCAAACGTGCTGATTTCAATTTTAAAAAATTATTTTCATTATTACCATTTTGAAATGGCTACTTTGGGAATGTCAAGGACAATAGAATTAAGATCAGTAAATCTGGAGAAGCATGAAATATATAATGATATGTTTACTTCACTGTAATAAGATTATATATTTTAAATTTTATTTTCTTCTATTATGAAAATAACTGGAGGCCTGGTGCACGGATTCCTGCACGTGGAAAGGAAATGAATTAGAAGGTGGCCAGTGGGGCGGGACGGGGCGAGATGGGCTGGACACGCCGCAGACCCTCTCCAGCCAGCTGCACCTGGGGCGGTGCTGAGGCTCGAAGGGCATCTGTGGAGTGAGCGGGTCCCTTCGGCAGGTGGGGTCCCTGGCCTGGCCTGCAGAGGTCAGGCCGAAACGGGCAGTCTGACATCCCCGAGGGGTCCCGGAGTGCGAGAGGGCACTCTGCAAGTTGCTGTCTCTTGGCAGCTCCTGTGTGAGCGTCTGCCCTCTGGTAGTCATTGCGCCTCATGTTGGCCGGTCATGCAGGTTTTTATATATAGAGGTGTGCTTATTTCATAACACGTGGAAATGCTTGAAGTGTGCATGTATGTCTAGTTGTATCTGGTTGTTAATTACTCATGCTTTTAACCACTACTGAGTTACATCTGTCAGTAACTTCGTTTTTAAAAGCTACTTAGGTTATTCTGCCCGGCTGGTGTGGCTCAGTAGTTGTGTGTTGACCTATGAACCAGTAGATCATGGTTCGATTCCTGGTCAGGGCACGTGCCCAAGTTTCAGCCTCAATCCTCTCAGTAGGGGACGTGCAGGAGGCAGCCAATCAATGATTATCATCATTAATGTTTTTATCTCTCCTTCCCTCTCTAAAATCAATAAAAATGTTTAAAAAATATAAAAGCTACTGAGGTTATTCTGATGATAATTTTCATACGTAACATTTCATGAGTGCATCCGTACTACCTGCATGTGATGTGAGTGTTATGCTTTGTGTGCGTTCGCTGTGAGTTCTTGTAGCGATCCTGGGAGGCTTGCTGCTTGTGCTGTTCTCATTTTTGGAAGAAGAAACCAAGGCCCATGGAGGCAACTTGGGGAGGGTGTGCGGAGCTGGGGCACAGGCAGTCCAGCTCTGCAGCTTTCTCCTCAGCCACTGTGTTTGTAGGATTAGAAAACGTAAAACCACTGCAGTGGAAGTTTTATGGGGAAAAGTTTATAGAGTAATTTAGAGCGTAATTTTCAGGAAGTACCACAAGCATGATAAGAGTAATGGGGATCCCTTCTTGGCCTTTGGACCGAGATCAAGTGTAAGAGTCATGGGACCTGTTCAGGTACATTTATACCACATACCATGTGCATATATGTGTCGATCTTGTGCATGCATATGTTCATGAGGGTCCATTTCCATCCTGACCTTTAAAGCCCTGTTGTTATCGCTTCACCTTTCACATTGGAGAAGATGATTCTGGTTCTCCATCAGCACGGTGCATGCTCTGTTTTAATTGCCGACCGTGCATGCTGTGGCAGCCAGAAGTTGGAATAGGAGTGAAGGGTCCGAGGGGTGCTTGGTGGCTTCCCTGACAGCTATCAGTGCCCAACGAAAAAAGTAGGCAGGACCGCTCAAGGTGCTGGACTGGGGTTCACACCTTTCCGATGGTATGGCTATGATTGGACTTTTGGAGTGCAGGCCTGTGTCTGTCTACCCAAGGGACCATTTCATCGAGGCCTTTTCCCTGTCGGGTTGTAGTCCTTAAAAATTCAACAACTAAATTTATTTGTTCTCATCACGTCTAGGGCTTATTTAATTCCATAAAGTTTTAAAAATATACATATTTTTATTGATTTCAGAGAGGAAGGGAGAGGGAGAGAGAGAGAGAGAAACATCAGTGATGAGAGAGAATCATGGATTGGCTGCCTCCTGCACAACCCCTAGTGGGGATCGAGCCCACAACCTGGGCTGTGCCCTGACCGGGAATCAGCCGTGATCTCCTGGATCATAGATCAATGTTCAACCGCTGAGCCACACCGGTTGGGCAAATTCCATAAAGTTTTGCTTACATGTTAGCTGTGACTTTCCCCAGGTGATATTTGAATTTCAGCAGATAATTCCTTGATTGTTACTAACAGTTCCTTAATATCTGTTGGCCACACATTTGCCACTCCCAACAAAAAGGGGGATTTTTAGACAAAATGGCAGGTTCAGGGAGCACCCTAGTACAGCGGTTGCCAACCAGTGGTCTGCTGGTGGTCCGTGAGGCCTGAAAGGTTGGTGACCGCTGGCCTCGTGGACTTCTGAGATTATACATGTTCACGTCTCTTGTCACGAGTCTGTGTTTCCTCTTGTCAGAAATGGGGGTTCTGGGGGAGGTTTCCAGGCAGGAGGTTAAGAACCAGACCCCCAACTCTGGGTGGAGAGCTGCGTGCTAGCACAGCCGTGTTTGTGGCGCCGGGGACCCAGTGCCCACTGCGAGCACAGGACGGGCAGGACGGTGGAAGCGTGGACAGTGCGTCCTCCACGCTGTGCTCCTCACTTCTAGCAGCTTGATGTAGCAAGTGCCTGCACGTTCTTATGGCTTGGGTTCTGCATAAAATGGAATTAAAGTCATTTTTTACCAAGTGGCACCCAAACCACCAAATGTTACGTGTTTGTGATTTGCACAGCTTCTGAGCCAGCTTCTGATGCTTCCGGAGGCATTTATTAGTGTAATGACATTTTTAGACTTTCACCTTAGTGTGTGATTACAAACGCATGTGATTGGTATCACCAGCTTGATTCTTGGGAAACACTGTCAACTTTACGTTAAATACAGTGATGATGATTGTTTGCTTCTATGAACGTCTGTCTGAGCAGAAGTTTTGAAAATCGTTTAGCACCCATATCATGGGCTCAGTGGTGAGAAATCGCTTCTGTTGCATATTTGGTTTTGTCTGTCTGTGAGTGGCGTAGCCCTGTCAGAGCTTGACATTTATCTTAGGCTAATGCAGTCTTCGCTCATTCACTAATATTTGTTGAGTGGGCGGTGTGTGTTAGGCTTTGTTGGGGACCGGGCCTACAGAAGTGAGAGTGAAGCAGTCTGGGATCTCCGGGCGGGAGGGACGGGAAGCAGCCTTACGGATAATGGGCCCATTGTGCCACCAGAGGAGAGCGAGGAGGCGCCCCAGCTCTGGCCAAGGTCAGGCCCTCCTCTCCGCCCCCATTGCCAAGGTCACTCCTTGGAGAGTCGCCTGCCACATGCTGGTCACTGTGTAGTGCTGGGCATGCAACATGTAATGGACACGGGCCTTTTCTCAAACAGCCCCATTCTGGTATGCAAGACAGATTGGAGGACGTGTTGACAGGGGGAAACGCCGTGTTTGGATGCGGGGTGGGCATGCTGAGGGGGAGGGAGTGGCGTAGAAGTAGACGGGGCAGGGGTGGGAGCATTACTGCTGTCGGGGTCTGGAGGGAGGGTTGAAGAAAGTGCCACCTGCTGGGTGTTCTGCCCTCACACCTAACTCACTTCATCCCAGCCTTCCTTGCTCCCAGCCCACTGCCCTGCCGAGCTGCTTCTTGGAGGAGCCTTGGTTGTCTCATCGCCAGAGTCAGCCCCCACGGTAGGGCCTTCCCCCTCGGTGATGGTACTGGTCGCTCTCTGTTCCTCCCTCCCCTCCTTGGTTGGCTCCGTTTTGCTCACCTCTCTTGGCAGTTTAAGTACGGGCATATTTAGCGTTGGAGGCAGTCCTCTGCTGGTTTTTATTTTTCAATAAGAAGGTGCCTGAATTGAGTCTCTTATTTTAAAGGAAAATGTTATTAAATGAGTATAGCTCATTATTCTGAGCTTGAGGAGGCAAATTGGTATCGACTGTAGCTGACATAGTATACGTAATTAATATACTCACTTAGATGCTAAAAAATTTGCTGCTGTTCCTGAGTCCCAGGATGCTCTGCCAGAGGGGTGAGTGGAGGGAGGGCCTGATTTCCGGTGGCTTCTTGCTGTCATCCCCTTTTCTTCTCCTTTGCCAAGAGGTCTGCCTGGATTTCAAGTATTGGTTCCCTCACTGTACTGATGTGTACGCTGTCATCACAGACTCTGCACAGTATGTGTTCTAGGCCAGGTCATCTAGGGCAGTGGTCGGCAAACCCCTTCGTCCACAGAGCCAAACATCAACAGGGCAAGGATTGGGATTTCTTTGGAGAGCCAAATTTTTTAAACTTAAACTTCTCCTAACGCCACTTCTTCAACATAGACTCACCCATGCCGTGGTATTTTGTGGAAGAGCCACACTCAAGGGGCCAAAGAGCCGCATGTGGCTCGAGAGCCGCCGTTTGCCGACCACGGATCTAGGTGATTGATGATCTGGTATTGATTGCCTCTGAGGGTAGGCTGGCAGCCAGTTGGTAAGTGTTCCTCAGGGAACGCTGGGCTTTTCTGGCGCTCAGTCCTCTGCCTTGCTCATCCTCAGCCCTCTCCAGTAACGCGCTCACACCTGGCCTGCAAAGAGAGCCCCCAAACAGAGCCCACGCTGGGTGTGACTTTGGTGGCCAGTCTGCGAGGGGAGGAATTCAGGAACTGGAATACCCCATGAGCAGAGGAACGGAAGACAAACTGGAGGCCCACAGGAAGTGAGCGCTTGGTGGCTGCTTAGCGTTGAGAGGGTTGAGAGCCCAGCATTCTCTCTCAGTTACCTGTGGGAACCTATTGGGCCTGCTGCTGATGACCTTGATAGAGCTCTTTGTTCCCAGTCCGTTCTGTACTGAAGGTCCTGCTAAGTCTCCCAAGCTCTCCAGACGGCAAAATGTTGTTTGGCAATTCCTGACCTCTCCGCCCTGCTGTCTGGGAAGGGAGAGCGGCATGAATCAAGGGCGTGGCGATGAGAAGAGAACCTTGTTACTGGCAGATTGAAGAGGAGTCCTTAGTACTTTGAGCTCGAGGGGACAAGGACCAGGCCGTGTCGTTTTGTTTGCACTTTGAGTCTACCAGACGAGGATAGGATGTGCACAGCAGGTAACTGATGATTATGTATGTGAAGAAAGTAATGGAAGTTGATCAGTGAGGTCAGGGCTCTTCTATATACACTTAGGGTACATTTGAAATCTCTTGCTAAGGCTTCAAAAGTCTGGCCCTACATTTCTTTAGAAATTGAGTCTTATTTTAAAGCAAAGTGTTACAAATGAGGATAGCTCATTGCAGATAGAGATGATTGACAGACAGCGCGTGGTAAAGGTGCCGCTGCGTTCCACCTGGCACGAGGCCCTGCTCGGGCCGTGCAGCCTTTGTGCTAACATTCCCGTCTCTGCTAACTTGGGAGAAAAGCTCTTGGGATAGTGGGTGCTTGACTGAACACTAGGTAAGCTTTTCCACATGAGTAGTAGCTGACCTGTTTTTACTCAGAAGGAGGCCAAGGGTCAGTTTTGGAAGAGGCGATACGGAAAAACCTGTGTTTTGCTAAGATTTATGTGGATTAAAACTTAGTTCATGTGTTTCGAACGGAGCCCATAGAGTATCTCCTCCCCTTCCCTTTCCAGCTGTCCAGAGGTGTAGCCACTGCGAAGAATTTTTAGAAAAGATCTTTTAAATTTTATTCTATACTCTTAGAAATGAATGTGTGTATTTTTGAATTTTATGTTATAAAAATGGGACCATATGATGTGTACTTTTTATGTTTTATTCAAGTAATTCTTCCGTGTGTGTGTGTGTGTGTGTGTGTGTAGAATTCTTGCTTTCAACAGACGTGTAATGTCCCACGTCCTAACCATGTACTTACGCACTACTCAGGCACGACTTAATGCTCCAGTGTCCCGCTTCAGTGATGTTGCTCTGGCATTTCGCAGGCCTGCTTCCTTCACTTGCTTTTCCATGAGCGGTTTCTAGAAGTGGGATTTGAGTCAAGAGGCTCAAATTGAACATCTTTGCTAGACTACCAGGTGTTATTTAGAAAGCTGGTTACAATTTGTACCCCACCGTCACAGGTATGACCTTTAACCTAACACTGGATAGTGCAAGCTAAGCTTGTTCAGTCTGGATGGAGAAAAGCCATTGGTTTCAGAATTCCCATTTCTTGCCCGTCATTGGTTTCAGAATTCCCATCTCCTTGCCCGTCAGTGACGTGGAGCATCTTCAGTTCCTTTTGGTGGGAAGTACCTGTTTTCCTGATGGGATAGTTTTAAAAACATTACTGACATGGGAAAATGCGTTTAATAAAACGTCATATCCTGTGTTTTTAACTGTTTTCTCCTAGTCATTTTGGTCTTTAATTGTATGCTACGAGTGGATATAATTTATTGTTCATTTGTTTCTTTTTTTTCAAGGTACTAAGATTCTCAAAATGAGCTATAGGGAAATATATATTGCAATGAAGGAACTTAAGAACTTTCCTAAAAAATCAGAGCATGAACTTTTTAAAAAAGTTCCAAAATAAGTCATGAGCTTTGTAGAAACCAGCCTATTGCTAGCTATAAACAGTTAAGGTCATCTGACTACGTAAAACTTCCTTCTACTTTATTTGACGTTTGTTATAGTGATAGGATGTGTATTATCTTCAGTTTGTTATTTCTGCAAAGATCACAGTAGGAAACTAAATTGGGTTAAAAAGGATGCTTAGCATTAAGACACAGGAGTGTTTGCTTTCTGGTGTCCCGTCGGCAGCCTTGCGACCTCGCTGAGCACCGGCTGGCGACCGCTGTTACAGCCTCTTCCCTGTGGTTTGGGGAAAGCTGGGCTGTCGGAAGCCTAGTAAATGGCATGTTCAGGGGAATTACTCGCTGTAAAAGTCATACATAGAACGGATCAAGTATAAACTACACACTGTTTACCATACGCTCCAACTGCCTGCATTGTGAAGACAATCAGTTACTATCTGATTATTTTTTCTGTTTGGTCATTTGGTTGACGTGAGCCTGTCACTTATAAAAGAAGAAGACAACACAGTGAGGTGCAGCCATCCTCCGCTCTCAGTTTGAAAGATAAGTTACGTGTTAGAACTCTTGCATTGCCTTTGCCCCAAGGGGCCTGACTATTGACTTCACTGAAAGCCCTCGTGTCCACCTCTGACAGGGACACCAGCCGTCCCCGCCCTCCACGGCACCTCCCCCACTCTCCTTTCCTCCACGCTCGTTCCCTCCCTCAGGGAGACCTCTTCCTATGGTGTTCCGTGCGATATGTTCCAGATGCCTATCTATCTCTTGGCGTGGCCATCGCCCCGCATGTAGCATGTCCAGAGCTGGCCTCTGCTTCGCCTGCAGTGCTCTCTATCTCAGCAAGCATCTGGCATTTCGGTTTTATCTGTGGTTTGTGCCCACAACCTGGCCATTATTCACTCATGACTCATTTCTCTCTCTCAGTCCTCCTATCTAATCTGTCAGCCGATTCTGGCAGCTCTCCCTTCCAAATATTTTCATAGCTAACCGCTTCTCTCCCCCTCCCCCCCTCGCTGCTGGCCCGCGCCAGGCTCTCACCTGGACTGTTGGCGTAACCCCTTACCTGGTTCCCCCAGCGCCTCCGTTTGCCCTCTGCAGTCTTTCTCACGTGTCCCAACCTTGAGGTGAATAGCATACCTTTCCTGCTCAAGCCCCAAGGACACCCTTTCCCCAGGAAGCCTGATGCCCTGTCCCCCTTCTTCCTGCTCCCGCCACAGTGGTCTTGCCCTTCTCAGACTGCCAGCCAGGCTCTGCGATGGGGTCTTCACCCCATCCCCCTGCATGGAGGAGGCCCTTCCGGTAGTTCGGGCTTTGTCCAGGAAGTCCCTCCCACTTCTGTGCCTCAGGGTCTTTGGGACTCTGCTGTTTAATTCTTGGGTCTCACCCCCTGTCATTACTGGTGTCTCCTCCTGCCAGATGATAAGTTCCATGAGAACAGGTACTATTTGGGTCATTATTTCCCCCCCATTGCCTGGAGTTAGGGGTGAGGAGAGGGATGCGCTGCTGGTGGTGATTTAATTGGGAATAAAAATGTTCCATCCCTGAGGCTTAATGTGGACTGTGTCTTCTTTAGTTACTGAATCACAGTTTTCATTTTTTTTTAAAATTCATTTATTTTTAAGACGTTTATTATCGGTTGTCATTCCCGTATTCCTGAGTGTTTACGTTTTTAATACAATTCAGAAGCTTTGCTGTGAAGTGTGCTCTGTCTTTGAACTGATGGGTGTCCTTGCCTTGGACATCGGATCTGTGGCGTTGGTTTTTGTTTTTACGCCGTGTGGCCGGTTCTCTCCCTTTCCTTCCTTTCCTGCTCTTGAGGATTGTTGCTGGGAGGTGTGGAGGCCCTTTGTCCCAGAGAACACGCTGTTTCCGCAGCCGTGGGAGCACCTCGCTGAGCACCGGCTGGCAACCGCTGTTACAGAATCTTCCCTGTGGTTTGGGGAAGCTCTGGCCGGCAGCCGGTTGAGTTTGCAGAACTCTCCCGGTCACATCGCTCTGTGACTCGAGTGCCCCACCAGTCTGTCATTTCACGTAATTCCAGGTCAGCAAAGACGGGTTATTATCTCCTTTCCTTCAGGGAATGAGGCCAGGAAGTGTAAGGCACGAATAGTGACAGACAGTGAGCCAAAGGCGCTCTGCCTTACCGTGCTCCGCCCGTCTCCTCCAGGACTAATTACTGACTTGAAGTTGGTAAGTAATAGTTGACTTACTTTAATTGCTCTGTAGTATCCGTTGTCCAGTTAGTTATCTCGACTCTTACCTGGGGCTTGACCAGGTCCTTTGTATTTTCCCACTGTTCCAAGTGTGGATTTAATGGGCACCCCTGTCCTTAGTCCCTTCTGCACTCTGAGGAGCTCAGGATGGGTGCCTACAAATGCCATTTCTTGGTGCACAGATTCTGTTTTACCAGGTTCTCCCAGATGGATCATTGAGATGGTTACATCAACTTACATTTCAGACTTCAGAATTTCCCATGTCCTCAGTACATTCATTTTTTATAAGCTGGAATTATGCAGAAAAGTTATTTATATTACCCTGATCTCAGTGAGTGAACGTGTTTTCTTATGTTTATGGTCATTCTGATTTTTATCTTTGAATTGTCTATTTATTAGTATATATTTTGTGTGGAAAAATCATTGTCTTTTTCTAGTTAACTTGTAGGAATTATAAATTTTGATTACTAGTCTTTTGTATGTTATGTATTTTGCAGATGTGGTTTTGCTCATGGTTATTTATTTGTTTATTTTTTACTTTATACAGTGTCTTTTGCCACATAGGTTTTAAAACTTTTGAAATGTGGTTGGTTCATCAATTTTTTTCTCTTTTTTGATGGGTGTGGTCCATGTTTTATTTTGGAAGTTTCACAGTTTGACTTTTGATACTTAGATAAGTAGTCCAAACACTTTTAATATGGTAGCCCTTGCCTTTGTCCCCTGTCCAGCCTGATGCCCCAAGGGCCAGGTTCTGAGGGGCCCATCCCAGATCTTGCTCTCCGGCTCCCTCTGGGTTCTCTTTTCTCATGTTTCAGCATGTGTTTGTCTTCTCTATCTGTCGTGTAGTGGAAGGGTTACTGATGGGTGAGCCTGCCATGTTACCTCGCTGCTGGAACTGGCCGCGGTCAGCCTGTGTTTGTCCACCGAGTAAGAGGAGATGTTGTTCAGTGGTTACAAATGTGACCTCTTATTTCAGACTTGCCGGAGTAAGAATCCCGTCCCCCGGGGATCCGCTTTGTGATGATGGCAACTTGATCCTCCGCAGGCCCACGTCCTCACCTGTAAGACCGGAAAATAATAGCGCTTGCCTCATAGGTTGTTAGATTTGAAGTCGATGATGCATAAACATCACTCAGCACAGTGAACCGAGATACGTTAGATAATCTTGCTATCTGTGTTGTTTTCATCGTTATTTGTTTTTCTGTCTTTCCTGTGTTTTGTTTGCCATAGCAGAACACCTTGCTTGTTCATGCCAGGACAAACATGGATACCCACCTGCCTTACCTTGTGTTAGTGGGCGTCACTTGTGGGGAAGGGAGATGGTCAGCAGCAGGTTAGGCTTCTAATGGCGTGCTTTATGTTGATTCTGCAGTCCATATCTTACATTGAAGAAAATCTTATTTGTGGCTGTTTCTTATTTTGTGTAATTATATCTAGAAATAGTAATAACTTCAAAAGTATACTTAAGTGAGACTTTATGAATTATAGTAACTATATATAAAAACAGCATCATTAACTTCGAAGTTTTCATTTCATGGAACCTAATCTTATCAATTTCTGTATCTTTTGTCTTTGAGTTCCTGTCTATGATGTACGTATTCCATTAATTATCTAAAAAATTTATTCCGTAATGTACTTTAAAAAAATTTAATCCTTATTGTTCAGATTATTATAGTTGTTCTTCTCTCCCCCCCCATAGCTCCCCTCCACCCGATTACCACCCCTCCCTCTGCCTTTACCTCCCCCCACTGTCCTCATCCATAGGTGTGCGATTTTTGTCCAGTCTCTTGCTGCATCCCCATACCCATTTCACCCTGAGAATTGTCAGTCTACCCCCTTTCTATATCCCTGATTCTTTTATATTCACCAGTTTATTGTGTTCATCAGATTTTTTATTCACTTGATTTTTAGATTCACTTGTTGAATAGATATGTATTTCTTGTTCATAATTTTTATCTTTACCTTTTTCTTCTTCTTCCTCTTCTTAAAGAGTACCTTTCAGCATTTCATAAAATACTTGTTTGGTATTGATGAAGCTCTTTATCTGCCCTTCAATTCTGAATGATAGCTTTGCTGGGTAGAGTAATCTTGGTTGTAGGTTCTTGCTATTCATCACTTTGACTATTTCTTGCCACTCCCATCTGGCCTACATAGTTTCTGTTGAGAAATCAGTTGCCAATTGTATGGGTGCTCTCTTGTAGGTAATTAACTGTTTTTCTCTTGCTGCTTTTAATATTCTCTCTTTGTCTTTTGCTCTTGGCATTTTAATTATGATGTGTCTTGGTGTGGTCCTCTTTGGATTCCTTTTGTTTGGGGTTCTGTGTGCTTCCTGGACTTGTAAGTCTACTTCTTTCACCAGGTGGGGGAAATTTTCAGTCATTATTTCTTCAAATAATTCTGATATTGGTACGCTTAAAGTTGTCCCAGAGGCTCCTTATACTATCTTCATATTTTGGGATTCTTTTTTCTCTTTGTTTTTCCGGTTGAGTGTTTTTTTCTTTTTTGTATTTCAAATCTTTGACTTGATTCTTGCATTCTTCTAGTCTGCTGTTAGGTCTCTATATTTTTTTTATTTCAGTCAGTGTATGTTTAATTTCTAGTTGGTCCTTTTTCAGCTCCTCTTGGGTCTCACTAAATGTATCCATCTTTTCTAGAAAATTCTTAAAACCTTATAACTGTGGTTCTGAACTCTATATCCAATCATTTGCTTTCCTCCATTTCTTTTGTTTGTGATCTGTTCCTTTGTATCTGCATTTTCGCTGCTTCCCTGAGTTGGGAGAGTAGCTTTGTGCACTAGGTGTCCTATATGGCCCAGTGGCTCAGCCTCCCAGTTACCGGAGGTGGACTCTCTTGGTGCACCCCTTTGTGGACTGTGTGTACAGCCTTGTTGTAGTTAAGTCTTGATTGTTGTTGGTATCCCTGGGGGGAATTGACCTCCAATTGTTTGTGAGGATCAGCTGTGTCTATGCCGGGAGAACTTCTGTGCTGGAGACAGCCTTATGGGACAAGACTTGCAAAATTGCAAAAGCCTCTGTGCTCAGCTGGGATGGGGTGGAGTCTCAGGGTGGGGCAGACAGCCTTGGCTTCCCGTCAGCCCTGCCCTATGAGACATCTGGGTCTCAGTGTCCTTCGGTAATCGCTGTAAGCACCTCTTAGAGAGAGCCACCCTTGAGTTTCGCCCGTTGCCAGACAGTCCAGTTTCTCCCTGAATGAATCTGGGTTTCCGGAAACTCGCCCGGAACTGGAGTTCAGTGAGGCTGAGAGCTTATGTCTCCCTCCAGCTTTAGAAAGCCAGCCGCGCACTCAGCCGCCCGTCCTCTCCACGTGCTCACGTGTCTCCGGACCTCAGCCTTTTGCACTCCTCCGAGTCTCAGTGTGCTTTCCTCTTTCCTTCTAGTTGTAGAATTTCCACTCAGCTAGCTTCCTGTGGTTCTGGATGGTGTCCGTTCTGTCTTTTAGTTTTAGTTTTGATATTATTGTGCGAGGCAGCAGTTTAGGTGTTCACCTGTGCCGCCATCTTGGTTTCTCCCAGCAATGTCTTTTTAGTTTTTCACACACTTAGAGAAGTGCCCATTTAAGAAGCAGGTTATAAAAGCCAGTTTTCCCATTTATCTTGGATGGTTTAATAGAATAAGGTCCGGGCTGGCTCAGGGACATGGTTGTTTTCTTTGAGCCCTAGCCGGCATGGCTCGGGTGAGAGCATCATCGGCTTGTGCCCTGAAGGGTGGGGTCCATTTTGGGCCAAGGATGCATACCTGGGTTGCAGGTTCGAACCCCATTCATGGTACAGGGTGCACGCGGGAGGCAGCCAGTCCATGTGTCTCCCGTTGATGTCTCTCTTGATCTCCTCTCCCCCTCCCTTCGGCTCTCTGTAAAGACCGAACGGGAAATACCGCTTGAGTGAGATTAAACAAAAGAAGGGGGCATTTCAGCATCGTATACATCTGGATGGGTCAGTCAGAGCATAGGTCGTGCTTTGAACTGTTGGACCTACCTCGTATTTCAAAAGGAGAATTTAAAATGTTGTGTTATTATTTCTACAAACCGGACTTTTTGCATTTTCCGCACGTATGAGTGCCTGGGCCTTTAGTACGTGCTGAGTTGGTGCTTTGGGTCTGTTTTACGAGAGCCAGTCCCGCACCGTCAGGCGGGAACTGACGTTGGTCACGGGCACAGACCGAGGCAGCACAGGGACCACAGCGCCCGCCGGGAATGAGCAGCAGCCTCCTTACAGCAGGAAGCGCAGCCGGGGGGGGGGGGGGGGGCGCGGGCCGGAGCCGCAGGGGAGAGTGGCGAATCCCCCCGCTTCCAGCGCCGCCTCCGCCCACTTCCACACGCCGCTGCTCGCGCTAACCTTCCCGTTCCTGGCGTTTTTCCTGCAGTGTCAGGGTTTTTATAAAAACAGGTTTATTTTGTATTTAGTAACGTTTAGTTTGTAATTATAACTTATTACATTCATTTTAAACATTTTAACAATTTTTCCAAACATAGATGAAACTCGTTTATATCCATCCCCCAAATATTCCATTTACAAAGCTTTGTGATTCTTAATTTATTATCTTTTGGGTTTTTTAGCTAAACTGTTTTAAAGCAAAAGCTAAAAATGAACATGTTATTTCTTCTCTATCTTGCTGTGAATCTCCAAAAACATCTAACAATGCAGTAATCCTACAACAAATTAACCATAATTCTTACTGTCTTCTAATATCTAGCCCTTACTCAGAGTGCCTTGTCTCTTTCCGAATGTGTCTTTGCAGTTCCTGTGTTTGCATCTGAATCCAAACAAGGTCCGCAGGTACATTTGTGTTCTCTTACATCTCTTCAGTCTGGAGCGTTGCAGCCCCTCGCCGACCCCTTTGCATTTCGTTCGCAGGCTGGCTGGAGAAACCTGCTGGCTTTCCCTGTGGCGTCCCCATTCTGGGCTTGGTTTTCCCAGAGGTGGAGGAGGTGTCTGACTTGTTTTGGTGGCTTTAAAGCCTTGATTGGAGGCAGGTGTAGCTGTTGACGGGGATGCTGCCTGAGTGTGAGGCGTGTGCCCCGGGCAGTGGGTGAGGAGCCGGGCAGGAGGCGGAGCTATGACTGCCCGCACCGCCAGCGTGAAGTTCACTGGTCTCAGGAGCAGTGCAGAGCCTGTTTGTACTGGTGCTGCACACGACGAACTGCAGGCTTTTCATAGGCATGTTCTCTCTGATGGTGGGAAGGCTGAGAAGGAAACTGGCTTGGGCTGGAGGCTGTGTAATTCCATCCACAGCCACCAGCGAGGCTCAGGAGATAGAGGAATGTCATTTTGTGTGTGTGAGAGAGAGAGGGTGACCAGATTTGTAGCTCAAGGAAGTGGGTTAGCTATGATGTATTTGGATTTTATCAAGGAATTCAACAATATCTTTCATGGTATTCTTGTGTTTAAAGCTGTTGTTTAACAAATGAGTGCCACGCTGACAAATGTTACTGTTTGGTAGACTAACATGCAGATGACTCAAGAATTTTAATTTTACTGAAACCTAATTTGAATCAACAATATGAGGTGGTCACCAAAAAGCTGATGCAGTTTTAAATTGCATTAATCACAGATACAGTATTAGAATCAGTGGTAGACTTGCAGCTGATCAGACAGGTGGGTTTTTGTGATCAATTCTGAAAACTGTCTCAGGCTAAGACAGGTGGGCAAACTCATTAGTCCATAGAGCCAAATATCAACAGCACCAGGATTGAAATTTCTTTTGAGAACCGAAAACCGACTTCTGCGCATGGGCCATGAAGTTTCCATCGCACTGTACATGCATGCCCATACGTGGTATTTTGTGGTAGAGCCACACTCAAGAGGCCAAAGAGCTGCATGTGGCTCTCGAGCCGCTGTTTGCCAACCACTGGGCTAGGAGGCCAGAACAGAAATGTGTCCGGGAGAGAGGAGAACAAAAATCGCAGCTGGATGGGAAGTTGCTCCAGGGAGGAGAGCAGCTGAAGGAATGAGCCGAGTGGGGATGCCTCTGGAGAAGCTCTCAGTGTCCCAGAGGGACCCGCCTGGTGAGTGCTGTGGCCTCTGGATGTTCTCGGATCTCGCCGTGCCCTGCACGGTCCCACAGCCGAGAATTGCCCGGTCCACGGTGTCGGTGTGAGGGTGAGGCACGGCTCCGTCTGAACTGGAGCCGTAGTAAGGAAAGAGCCGCCTCTGTGTGTGGCTCAGGGTGTGCACAGAGGGATTTTCATGTGCACGGAACTCGGACCTCATGAGCCAGTTCTTGTCCTATTTCCTTACCCAGGTGCGCTGCAACCTAGCAGAAGTCTACTGCACTCTGCTCCATCTCATTAATAACTGGGACAGTGGTCACGAACCACCGTTTGAATGTAGGTCTGAATGCTACCAAAGGGTAGCAGCAGGCCCAGGCACCAAGGCTGTGTGACGTGAGCCGTGCCTTTGGGTGAGACCTGCTTCCTGGGTGCTGAGCTGCGGAAGAAAGGCTGCCTCGCATAGCCAGGCAGTGGGTCCCCCGTGACGTGGTGGGCGGGCTTCTTGACTTGGGGTCTGCTAATCGATTTGTGGGGTCTTTGAATATGGGTGAGAAAGTAATTAACCCTTATTTTCAGTAAATAAACCTTTATAGCTTCTAATTGAAATTCAGCATTTTTATCACTTAGAAGTTTGTACTCATACCTACCTCAACATTAGAGTTGTATGAACCAACTCTAGATACTTCTATTACTACTAGTGGCCCGGTGCACGGATTCATGCACATTGAAAGGAATTAATTAGAAGAAATATTTTAGTATCGCTGTTTACCCTTTCTCTATAATAGAAGTGTCAGAGGTGAAAAAAGTTAGTAAAATGTACATGAAAATAAAATATAAATTGATGAATAATAAACAGTAACAACAACAAAGACATGTTATAAAAACAACACCGATAACAACAATGCCTGATGAGCTATTGAACTTGTTCTCATGTCTCCCTGGACACCACATTAAGAGTAAAAACGCTCTCAGAGCGCTTGACTAATGTCCCTTGTGATGAAGTATTTACCACTTTAACTTAATCACACGCTCTTTGAACTCGAGAGAAAGCCACATAAAACTGACCCTGTCCGAAAACGGGTTCTGGCAGGAACACTCCTGCTCTGTCTGGAGCTGGTCCTTGTGATTTATTAATAGTCATCTGAACGCTGGCCTCACGGGAAATGGTCTTTGAATCAATTTAAATGGGAGGCCAGTGTCAGATGGGGACAAATCAATTTGTTAACTATTAACTTTTTTAAATATGCTGGGTATTCTGGAAAATGGCTATCATTTGGAGAAACTTTGCCTTTGCTACAACATTGAGTAAATTTTCCATCAGATGGTTTTTCATCGGAGACATTTAGGGAGAGGCAGAATTGACCTGTAACACTCATTCCACCACAACTGTGTTGGCTAATTGCATCCTCATTTACTTCGTTTTCTTTCTGAAGGCAGTTCCTACCAGTATTGGTCGCACTTGTCAGGGACTGTTCTTCAGACATATTCTGTCGACACCGTTGCTTTCTTCCAGCCTCAGAGGTACGTTGTGCCAATAGTTGGTCTTCAGATACATTCTGTCGACAATTTTGGCTTCAGAATGTCAACAAAAACGTGACCTCATCACCTGGTGCCCACAGCCACCGTCTTCCGGACTGGCAGGGCTGTGGGCTGCTTCTTGTGCCGTGAGGTCTTGGCAGTGTCGGCTGCGATTTGGTGGGCCGTCACTCTGTGCCCCACTTGGCGGAAGCCAGGTGTTGCTTTGTTGGCGCCAGGTCTGTGGTACCCAGTCTGTGGTGCCGTTTCTCTCTGAATGGCCAGTGCGTGTCACAACAGGTCCTGCGTTGAGCGTCTGCCCCCTGGTGGTCAGTGCGCATCATAGCGACATGTTAGCACTTTAGCTTTTTATGTATATAGATGGCGCAGGTTTTAGTGTTGTAATAATCGAGCTTTAGAGGAGTTGTTCCCGATGTAATGCTTTGTACTTTATTTTATGGTGCGAACAGACTATAGGCTTCACCAGACTTCCAAGAGGCTGTGGCTAAATCGGTTGCACCCTCTGGACCACACAGGTGGCTTTAGAGTTGTTTTGTGTGTATGTTTGTACAAATGTGGTATTTAAGATCACATCAGAAATACAGACGTGTTATAAGTTCTTTCATCGTGAGTGTGGTCACTTTGTTCTACGGGTTTAATGTATTCTTTAATTGATCATCTTTCAAATCCCCAAGAGACATTTGCTGGTAGTTATTCAGACACAGAGATTAAACCGTGTTGAGAGTACTGGGGTGGAAACTGCCTCTGACCTCCCACACTGATGGCTGAGAGGTGGCGAGGGTTTTAATTCTGTTGGAGTCTAGCAGCACAGCACAGATTTAGCGTGTCTGTTAACAAATGGTTAGCGGATGTGAGCAGTCAGTCGGTAAGGAGGTAATGTTGGCAGTTCTAACAGGCATTTTAGAAAATATGTTGGCTCATTGGTTTCGCAGCAGGCTGTGCTTTCTGGCACAGGCTTTTGGCCTTACTTACAGTGTTTAGGCGTTGGATACTGGATGAATTTTTGTTCAAGTTCATAAAAGGGGAAATCTGCTTGTGAAGATATTTTCCAGTTATTTATTTTAAGCTTTCAGAAGTATTACTTTTCTGTACCAATTTTATATAATGAAATGCATATACTTTTAAAGAGTATTCTTCAAGTCTTAGCATTTAAAAAAATGTTTATACAAGATTCAAAAAACCCATATTCCAATGTTTTCCCCGTCCTCTACCTAAACTGTTAATACTCGGGTGTTGTCACTGTGTTTTAAAAAGTGAGTCCAGGGGCTGTTGTCCAGGTGGTGGTTTTCGGTGCGGGAACGTGTGTGTTTGTGATGAGTGGTCGGTCCTGCAGCAGCTGTTTGCTCCACGGGCGGGCATGGTGCTCACCTGTGCGAAGCCGGCATCGGGCGTCACAGGCCAGGAAAGGGGTTCCAGGCGGACGCTGGCCACAGTGAGAGGAAAAGGGATGGTGGGCGCGGTGGTCCTGGCCAGCTTGAGCTAACGGAGACCGCGCTGCCCGGGGGGAGCTCCTGCCGGAGAGGCGCGGAGCCGGCGACGGCCAGTCTCACTGGTTCAGGAGACTGAGAAATACTCAGAGAAAATGTCCTTCTTTAATTTCTTGCTTCTTGCAGCGGCTCTCTAGTAATTTCATAACATTAAACATTAAAAGTTGTCATTGAATCAGTTCCAAGTAGTGTTCCATTGATTTTGCGGACCTCGATTTAACCGACTTCAAAGTTAATGGACAGAATTTCTGGTCTGTATCTCATATGTGAAAATTAACACCGTTAATTTTAAAATGCTTTTAACCAGGATTTGCTTATTAAATTAACAGGTTATTTTTGTTGTTAATTCACTGCTATTTTTAACAAGCGTAAGTGGATAGACCGCATGTTGGGAAAAGCACTAGTAATTTCACTCACCTAAATAAGTAATGCGTCTCTGTAACTGCAGTCTGCGTATTTAGACCAGGAGTCACCGCCAGGAGGCAGTGTTCGGGAGCGATGAGCACGTAGTCACACACACTGACGAGGTGACTGGTCTGTGTCACGTGCTGTGACTGCAGCGTTTTACCGTAGGCCAGAAGGTGAGCATGGCGGAAGGGAGCAGGCTACGCCGTGTGGCCTCTGCTTCCCTGAGTTAAATGGCTGCAGGTAGCGCCAGGACACGGGGCACCCACCGGTTGTGCTGGCGGAGGGTGCAGGAGGTGCTGTCGTGCCTGCTGCACACCTCCCTTCCAGAAAGCGGGCACTTCATTGACATGTCGGAGGACTTGCAACTGCGTGTTTATTTTAAAGTTTTCTTGCATGGTTTGTGTAACCAACACCAGGGAGTGAGTGCTTTTTTCAATGGAAACATCCGTCTTCGTAAATTGCAGTATTGGCTACAACATTATCAGAATACTAGTGACCTGGTGCATGGATTCTGCATATTGAAAGGAAATTTATTGGGAGGAGGCCAGTGGGGCGGGACTGGGCAAGATGGGTCAGGCTGCACCGGAGCCAACCTCCCATGGTGCCTCTCGGGAGTCTGCAGAGTGAGTGGGGCCCCTCCAGCAGGTGGGGTTCCTCAGCCTAGCCTGCGGGCATCAGGCCAAAACTGGTTCTCCGACATCTCCCAAGCGGTCCCGGAATGCAAGGGGGCACTCTGCAAAGTTGGTGTCGCACAGGGTGAGGAACGCAAACGCAAGTGTGCGGTAAACCAGATCCGGGGTCAGTGGTGCCCCGGAAAAACATAACCCACGGCCGGAGATGGAAACGAGCAGCCCCGCGAGGAATCGAGCTCCCTCCTCTCTGGTTTTGGGGTGTCACCCGAGAACCACCGCTGCCAAGTCACTGCGGCTCTGCAGCCCCTGTGTTGAGCGTCTGTCCCCTGGTGGTCCGTGCACGTCATAGCAAGCGGTCAGACGGTCGGCACTTAGCATGTTAGCCTTTTATATGGATGTGGATTAGCCCTGTCATCGGGACTTCATGGCTGTTCCTCAGGGATGAAAGGTTTGTTGTCAAGAGGGCTCTGCCATCGGAAGCAGCCACCCGCGGAGTGTGGGATGTTGTTGCCGGGGTGCTGCTCCGTTTGTGCGCGGCCTCGGGTTCCGCTGTCGGAGGCGCTCCCGCGGCAGTGGGAGAGGCGGGAGGGGACAGCACGAGGCCCAGGAGGCGGCGGCTGGTGCGGGACTGGATGGTGCGGGACTGGATGGTGCGGGACGTGGCTGGTGCGCTCTTCCACGCAGGCTCATCGAGGAACTCCACTCACGGGCTCCCAGGCGGCCTCACAGCTGGTCAGTGAAAGGCAGCTGCCCTGGGTGTGGGGACAGGCGGGAGCCCGGGCAGGGGGCAGGGCAGACTCCTCCTTCCCCCTCATCCACCTCCTCGTTCTCCTGGACTCCGGGGCCTCTGCTGAAGAGGAAAAAAAATACGTATCCTCTCAAACTCCCTTCGTGACAACAAGCACGGAGGTCAGAGCCAGCTCCGGGGCCGGGGATCTGGCGGCTGTGGCCCTGCTGTGGAGGAGGACTGCTCCTTCCCGGCAGCGGGGTGACCCTGCCCCACGCTCAGCGGGCCTGGGTGCGGGTCTCCCCTGCACGGGAGTCACAGGTATGGCTGCACTCCCAGCGTTGAGCTTCAGGAACTGTGTTTTATCCGTCTCCTCAGACTTGGTAAAATAATGGCAGCCAGGCTTACAGTCGGCTGAATAAGCGAACAGAATACTGAAGTATTTTTAAGGGAATATCCTAGTAATTATACTCACTATTTCCGTGTGACGTGAAGGTAACCAGGCACTCTAAGTTATCACTAACACTTATTTGGTGCAAACAGAAGGTGTCCGGGTTTGATGGCACTTGGTGAGGGCGGAGAGCACAGAGGAGCGCTGTCCTTCCTGGGCAGCAGAGCTGTGGCTGCGGACATCGCTGTCCGTAGGCTGCCTCTTCCTTCCATTTGTCTCCACGTCTGCCGCTTCGCTTTGTAGCTGGAGCACGTTCATTGGGGACTGGTGTCTGCAGTCTCCTCTGCCTCCGGGGGGAGTCTGTCTGGGAGGGAGTGACCTGCCTGGAGGGCGAGTTTGTTTGGGGGGGCGGGTGGGGGCATAGGATGAAGGATGACGTGGGCTCTGCTTTCCGGGTGGCCTGCGTGTCCGGGGTCCTCTCGGTCTTGCTCGGCGGCATCCCTCCCGGACGCGGCTGTGTCTGTTTCTGTGCTGTTTGGCAGCTCGGAGTTGTCTTCTGATGATTCTCAGAGAAACTGGGGCGTCCGTGTTTTGGGGACGCGGGGGTGTACATGTAGCTGTTTTATTCTCCTCATGAGTGACATAAGACCAGTCTTCTAGCAAAACGCTGGCGTCCCCTGGAGGTCACCGGCCCTTCTGGTCTGACGGGTTGTGTCAGGCTGAGGCGCGGAGGAGCGGCGGTTTGGCAGTGCACACGGGAGGCCGAGCCGGAGACCCCGGAGACCGTGCCGCGAAACCTGCGGTGGTTCGGGGTGGGGGACGTCTGGAGTCCTGGGGTGGAAACAGGACTCACATAACGGAGACCTGCATGTGTAACCAAACGCCGGAGGCGTCTTTCTGGTGCTTCCGGAGCCTCTGAGAGGGAAGCAGGGGTGAAGAACTGGACTGACCTGGGGGCGGGGGAGCGGGCACACGGAACCGGGGCGCAGGGAGTGCTTGGCTCAGAGTGTGAGCGCACGCAGTGTCAGGCGCACATCGCCAACGTGGCGCCGAGCTGGAGGGGGGTGTTGGAGGAGCTGGCCGGGCAGAGGCGGTTGTGAGAGGGGAGCCCAGAGCGGACCTGCTGTGTGGCTCCCTCCCATTGCTAATCCCCCGGACAAGCCCGCCCTCAGCCTGGAGCCTGGGGCTCAGCGCTCTTTCCCGGACACGGTGCCTTCGCTTCGGCTTCTCTGGGGAATGGAGGGTCCTGCCCGTGGTCAGACAGCGAAGCTGGGCAGACACGTGCCTGTCGTCTCACGTTCTGGTGCCGTTTCCTGTCGTTTACACAGTTACCCCCATTCTGAACCCCGCTTTCCACACTTCCTCCCAGTCAGTACTGTCTGCCACGTCCTGATGACCAGCGAAGAGCAGCTGTGGGCTGGGAAGTCGAGGGGAGCTAACGGGTGGGGGGTGGGGGTGGGGGGGCGCCTGGAGCCGCTGCTGTGGCGAAGGCTTGGCACCTGAGAGCGCGGAGGCCACCGAGCCCGCGAGGAGGGACAGGCCTGCCGCCTGCCCGGGTGTAAGAGCTCGGAGGGTTGGGGGTGTGTGGAGATGGAAGGACCGGGTTTGGGAGGGAGAGGGAGGGAGGAGGGGGAGGACTCCTGCCGAGCCGCGGATCCGCATTAGTGCTGGAGCCCAGATGACCCCGTGGAGGGCCCAGCCCTGTCGCCTCCCGGACAGTGTGTGGCCACCATCACGGGCCGGTGGGATGCGGTCCTCCCAGAGCCCTGGGTCTGCAGCCGGGCCTGCGACGCAGGTGCCTTTCACCCCCGTACCCAGTCTAGTGACTGAAGAGGAAAGAGGGTGTGGAAGCGCATCCACAGTGCTGCTTACAGCGCCCTCTGCTGGCTGGGGTTGCAGTGTCCTTTCCTCTGGAAGGAGGTGTTGAGAACAGTCTGCATCGGAAGGCTGAATGTGGGCCCGCGGTTTGTATGGGAAATTAGTTACAGTTCCATTCTGCAGAGGGTCCCACCTGCACGGCAGGAAAGAGGCTGGCTTCCCCACGCTGTTGGAGTCGTCTCTGTGACCTTGACTGGACGGACTCGGGGACAGGCAGGCAGGGACTGGCACTCAGTGGGTCTGGATTGAGAGCTGAACGCTTGAACTGTGTGAGTTATAATGACCAGATCTTGAAAATAGGGCTTAATAGCACCCACTGAGCTGGGTTGTTGAAAGACCACAGTGCCCGCCCCGTGGACCCGGCACTTGCTGGGGAATCAAGGAGTGTTGGCGGTTACGGACGGCAGCGATGCTGCGGCCATTATCTTCCCCCAGAGACGAGCGAGGCAAAGAGCAATTGCACCTTATCTTCCCCCAGAGACGAGCGAGGCAAAGAGCAATTGCACCTAACTCGTCCCAAGTCACTAATTACGCCTGAGGACAGATCCCGTCTTACTTCCCGTCCCCCCCGTTTTAGAAAGTGGTGAATTGCTCTGGCTGGTGCTCACTGGGTGAGAGGGTCATCCCGTCCGTCAGAAGCTGGGGGGTTCGATTCCTGGTCAGGCACGTAGCTAGGTTGCCGGTTTGATCCCCAGTGGGGCATGCATGGGAGGCAACCCATGTCTTCTCCCCTCCCTCCCTCCCTCCCTTCCCCTCCACCCCCTGCCTTTCTCCCTGCCTCTCTCTGCAATCAATGAAAACATCTTTTATGCTGAGGATTAAAAAAGAAAAATGGTGAATTGCCTTTTTCATTTATTAGTGTTATAGAAAGTGGATCTTTTCAGAATGCGTTTTTCAACAAATGTATGATTTTGTTCTCTTTTAGGATTTGGAGTTCCATGGAGTGATGAGGTTTTATTTTCAAGATAAAGCTGCTGGGAACTTTGCAACAAAATGTATCCGGGTCTCCAGCACGGCCACCACGCAGGACGTCATCGAGACGCTGGCCGAGAAGTTCCGGCCTGACATGCGCATGCTGTCCTCCCCCAAGTACTCGCTCTACGAAGTGCACGTCAGCGGAGGTCAGTGTCGCCGTCCCTGCCAGGCATATGGCCGGCGCTGCGGCCCCAGCACGGCCCCCTCCCCACTCCCCAGGTCCTCTTGCTTCCCCCCGAGAGGCCCGGGGGCAGTGGGCGGCAGCAGAGCCTCTGACGCTGGGGAAAGCGTCTGTGCATCCCCAGCACAGGTTGCTGGGAGGAGGGATGACCTGGGGTCACAGACAGCGATGGCGGTGTGCTGCTTGCTCTTGGAGGAAGAGTTCGTGTAGCTCTTACTCGTGGACTGGAACAGCACAGCCAACGATGACCTGGCCAAGGGTGGAGACGGGCCAGCAGCCTCCTGGAGGGTTTGTGATGTGAACAGCACGTTTTCATCCCTGTTTGGGAAGTCAGGGCAACCCGAGGAAGCTTTTTAATGTCTCCTTGTTTTAATGTTTGAAAAACCTGAAAACATCCCATAGATCTATATCAAGTAACAGTTTAAATTGGACTGATTAGAAGTGTAGAAATTTATAAATTTGAATGTTTTAAAATGTTCAGTCATCTATAAAAAATGTAATTAATGTAGCAAATAAAGGATTGTATATAATACAAACCTAATTTGAATACTAGTCAAGTTTCATCCACAAATCCTTTTTAATTTTTTGTTTGTTTTTACTTAAAAAAATACAGCTTTCTTTGTAAATTTGAAATTAGACAAAATTTTTTGTAACGTGTGGAGTTCAAGTATGGCCAAACATTTCCCTCTCCTCCCCCCCAGGTGGCATGTAATGTAAGTCATTGCTGTTTATTACGTTTAAAAAAAAATGTATTTATATTGATTTCAGGGAGGAAGTGAGGGGGAAAGATAGAAATATCAGTGATGAGAGAGAATCATGGATCGGCTACCTCTAGCAACCCCACAGGGGGATAGAGCCCGCAACCTGGGCATGTGCCTGACAAAATCAAACCCTGACCTCCTGGTTCAGAGGTCGACGCTCACTGAGCTGCACCAGCGGCGGTTTATGACTTCTTCAAGGTTACCAGGGCCTTGCCTCCATAGTAATGCCAGCCCTGAGTCTGAAGCCGGACAGCGCAGTGTGGCTGGGTGTCTGAGGAGGAGTGTTCCTTGGCTGCGACCCTGGAGAGGGGAGGAAGACAGCCTCTCTGCCTCACCGTGTCTGCCGGCCCTGGTGGCTCATGGAAGCCGCCAAGTGGAGTCTTGGCAGCAGTCATAGGATGCAAGATGGGAATTTGAGATCTAAAAGCAGGATGTTTTTCAATTTTATTTTTAAAAAAGAACCGTTTTCCTTTAGATTTTTAAAATTAGATTTGCTTTTAATAAAAAAGTAAAATGTATTACTTGTAAGGAGGTGAAAACCACAGAGGTGTGAAAAGAAAAGGAAATGGTCTCTCTCCAGCCCTGAGGCGGAGCAGCCAGGACAGTCGGCTCTGTCCTCCCACCCTTGGTGCTCAGAGCTGAGGGGCCCTCCTGAGCCTCAGGGGGAGGGAGCCCCTGGGCAGACCTCAGTCTCTCCTGGTCACAGAGCCTCAGGGGTCAGGCAGTGTTTAATGGCACCCTGGGCCTAAGGTAATGGCTAACACCCCGTTTCATCGAGTAGCTGGATGTAGACAAATCAGTAGTGTTTATGC
Organism: Lasiurus cinereus; assembly: GCA_011751065.1. Taxonomy (NCBI): domain Eukaryota; kingdom Metazoa; phylum Chordata; class Mammalia; order Chiroptera; family Vespertilionidae; genus Lasiurus; species Lasiurus cinereus. Next base: position 1,432,593 of record JAAGEH010000152.1, read on the forward strand.
TCTAACAGCTTTGTGGCTGTCTGAAGAAGCAATGTGCACGAACTGAAGGAAGAACTAGACTCGTTCCATTCTCAGTCACAGTTACTTTCCTTTGGAGGAAGGAAAGGACTCTGTGGTTTTTACCGTACGCAAACCTCCACGGCAGCAGCTGCCTGACAGGGAGGACACGTGCGCCCAGTGGCGGCAGGACCTGTGCACGAGGACCCGCACCCTGGGTTCTGTGTGCTTTTATGGTTCATTCGTGATCGTTCTGAATGTCAGTCTCTGAGCATGCAGGACGAAGGGTTTTTATCCAGAGCAAACTTCACAACAACGTCCGGGTAATTGGTAGCAGGAATTTCAGACTTCGTCATCCAGTTATTGCTTTATCACTCTGTTTTCTATTTCTCGTGTTTTCAGTTGATAAAACAGTAGTTTAGAATTAGCTGTGCTGCATTGCTGTGTGCATATCCCGTTTACCAAGTGCCTCTGTAGGTCTGCTTCTGTTTTCCGTTTGTGCTGAGCCCGCTGCCTTGCCGCAGTAGGTGCGCCTCCCTCTTTGCTGCCCTCCTTGGAGCACACCTGTGCGCAGTTGCCTGTTGGGTGGCCAGGCTGGGTGACTTCTCCGGAGACCTCAGTGGCTGCCTTCTCCTGGCTCAGTGAGCCCGGTGCTTGCTAGTTTCTAAGGAGGAAGGAAGACAGACACTGAACTGAGCCCTTTATCCCGACAAAGAAAGGGAGGTGGTAGCTTGTGGTGGAAGCAGATCTGAGGGGTGAGGGTGGTGAGATTTGGAGGCGAGGGTCAGAGGTACAGAGCGAGGAAGAAAGCAATCACTTCCATGCCTGAAGGTGCCATGGGGGTCGTGTTAATGTGAGGGGGCTTCTGTGCTGTGTGAGCACTTCCTTCCTGTTGCCCCTGGGATGCTTTCATTTCCAGAGACAGGCTTGTCTAGCAAGGTTCTAGAAAAGGATGTTTCCTCCCTGGTTTGTATGTGTCCTGCTTTTCCAGTTACGTTCTGCATGTTGAGAGGGAGCTGTCTCTGGCCAGGTGTGCACTGGATGCGTGGTGGTGCAGATGGGCACAGATACCGAGTCAGGCCGTAAAGCTCAGATACCGAGTCAGGCCGTAGAGCATTTGCATTCCAGTCTGTCCGCAAGGCCCAAGGGGATACTTCGTGTCTAGAAAATTAAATCATAGCAGGACGTGGGAGTAGCCACGGCCTTCAGGTAACCATGGTGTCCCTTTCCCTCGTTTCATGCTTTGAAGAAGAAAGAAGATTGGATGCGGAAGAGAAGCCCCTGGTGGTGCAGTTGAACTGGAATAAAGATGACCGCGAGGGCAGATTCGTTCTGAAGAACGAGAACGACGCCGCTCCTCCCAAGGTAGGGCCCGCTCCTCCGGGCAGGCGGCTGCCCCCAGCACGTCGCCGTCCCGCGCTGTCACCCTATGACGTTGTGTAAAAACAGTCACGCCCCGCTGGCAGACCAGCTGTAAAGTAAGATGAACAAGCAGGTTAACAAGATCTGGAAAGAAATTGGATATTTTCACTCAAATGATCCTCATAGTGTTGCTTTACTAAAAGCCAACTTATCACAACTGCTTTCCTTCTATAAAGTAGATGATGGCTTACATCCTTAGTCATTTCTATGTTTTTATTAGGTTTCTTTTATTCAGATTACTCTGTAAATTATTTGGAGTGTTATTTACTGAGAACCAGATTTCATAATTCTCACCCCCGTTTTCTTGTTGGATCTGCTTGCTGGTTTGCTGAGCAGTTTGAAGCGGTCAGTCCAGTGGAGCTGGCGCACACTCCCTGGCCGGTGGCTGTGCCGCCGCGCGTGTATGAGCTGGTTCAGCCCCAGTGAGCTTGACCTGGTTCTGTCGTGGCCGGCGTAGTGATCATGTCCCTTCTGTCAGAAGGTTCAGAGCAATGGACCCGAAAAGCAGGAAAAAGAAGGCGTCATCCAGAACTTCAAGCGGACTCTCTCGAAGAAAGAAAAGAAGGAGAAAAAGAAGCGAGAAAAAGAGGCACTGAGACAGGCACCCGACAAAGAGGACGGACCTTTCCGCGGGGAAGACGTGTGAGTGATGGGGAAGCGCTCGCCTTTCCTTGTGTCTAGGCCCGGTGTTTGGGTGCAGCGCTGTCAGGCCGGAGGGCACTGTGGGCGGCGGCGGCGCCTCTGCATTGCGCTGTTTGCTGACAACACCGGCCGCTCCCTGCGTGTGCTCAGGAGCAAGCCGGCCGCGCATGCTGTTGTTCCTGGTGGACTGTGGCTGTTCACGGTCTTCTCCTCACCTCCACCGCCTTCCTTTCATTGTGCTTGTGGGGTCTTTTAGGCACAGCGGTTCTTCCGTTCCTCAGAGACGCTACCACACGCTCAGAGTTGTCACGAGCAGCGAGAGCAGCCCTGGTCCCTTTAAGGGCCACATGCACCGACACCCCCTCCCCCCCCACACACCTGAGTGGCCAGATTATGGTGTGTTCAGAGACCATAATAATCTGGCCACTCAGTGTAGCTTCAAGAAAGTGAACGTTGGTGACCTTTAGTTGTTAAAAGTGTAGGCTGTCTTACTTCTTGGGGTTGGGATGTTGTGCCACTCGATGGGGCTGTTTTAGGGTGACATGGGTGAACATTGCTGAGGTGTCTCATTTATGCATTTCCTTTGGGCTTTGTTAAGACACAATAACGAAACGGTATAAACTCACTCTAGGATTTGAACTGTAAGTTTCTGCTTAGTTGGGTGCATTGGTTTGTACTGAGAAAGTGCACTCTATCCACACGAGCTGTGGCTGCGTGGTGGGCAGAGCCAGGCAGGCCTGTGCCGGGGTGGCTGCCGGGCAGTCCACCCACAGCTGCCATCCCAAGGGTTGCATGGTCACAGGATGACAGTGTCTGACACACCGAGGTTTTAAATGGTGCTGGTCCTTCTCCTCACAGCGAGAATTCTCGCCTGGCTGCTGAGGTTTACAAAGACATGCCCGAAACCAGCTTCACCCGCACCATCTCGAACCCCGAGGTGGTCATGAAGCGGCGGCGGCAGCAGAAGCTGGAGAAGAGGATGCAGGAGTTCCGCAGCTCGGACGGGCGGCCGGACTCAGGTCAGGCTCCCGGGTTCCCGTCGCTTGTTGTAGCCGAGCCAGTAACTACTGCGTCTGATGCAGAGGCCTTGCCACGCTGACTCACCAGCAAGTGGCCTGTCAGAGGTGCAGGTCGTGTCTGGCCCTGACCCAGTGTGGGCTCCGCCACAGAGAGCCTGTTCCCTGCAGGGCCAGCCAGTGCATGTCCTCTTCCTTCCCCCTCCCTGCTTCCCTCCCCCCTCCCTCCACTCTCTAAAAATAACGGAGAAATAGCCTCAGGTGAGGAAAAGGAAGGTGGTAAAAGTTCTTAAAAGGGCAGGAGGAACGCTCATTACACCTGCTGTGTGCTAACCACGTTCTACAGGGCTCTGTCGCAGGGTATGATGAGCAGCTGCTGAGGAGTGTGAACTGGGTGTTCAGGAAGCGTTTAATGTTGTTAAGCTTCACATCTGAGCAACTGGTGTGGACACGGTGGGGCAAGGACTTGGAGGCACACCCTGTGAGGCGGCCGCTCGGAGGCCTGGGCTCTGGGCCCCTGACCAGCGTGGACGCTGAGGGCCCTCACCAGTCCCGGAGCGTGGAGGGCCGCAGTGGCGCTCCCTCACACGTCCTGGTGCTGTTCCCACACGCTCCACTGGGTCACTTCATTGTTCTCGTGTTGGTCACCTCCCACCCCCTCGCACCTCCTCACCACTGGAATGCCAGGCAAGCACTCGCCGCTGACCGCCGTGGGCTCAGCCTTGGGGCAGTGGGCCGGGGATCGGCGTGGGTGTGCACGGCCACACGTCGTGACAGCCTGAGCCAGCAGGTCTGTGGTCCAGGGCGGTGCTGGTTCTGTAAAGACCTGGGGTTTTACTGTGCGTTGACTTGTCACGTGGCAGTTTGGTCATAAGTAGCACGGACACTGACACACTAGATCTCTGTAGAATTCCATTAAAAATACGCAACAGCGAAAACCTCAGGAGGTCACGTTGGTCTGCCCTCGCTGGCTTTCCTCCCAAGTTAGTGCGCAGCCAGACAGGAGCCTGGTGCGAGTCCCCGCCGGCCCGGGCTTCGGCGGCAGGCCCTTCTGAAACGCCACGTCTCCGGGACGTGGTGTGCTTGCCGGGGTTCACATCCGCTGTATCCGGGTTCTTCATCCGTCTTGGGAGATGGCGAGAAGACAGACAGTGGGGGATGGATGGTGACAACGGGGAGGGGAGGACCTGGCCTAGCCCTGAGGAAACAGCAGACTGCTGACGCGCTTCCTCCTCGATCCGTCCCTTATCCTCGCAGGATCCGCTCACCGCCATGAAAACCGCTGGCTGGAGGCGGGGCCGGGAGGGCTCTGTCCACGGGCCTTGCAGAGGCAGAGTCGCCCTTTCCTTACGTGACTGCAAACGCTCGCTGCCTGTGATTGGAGTGACCTGTGCTCAGAGACAGACGTCTGATGTTTTCCAGGTGGGACGTTGAGGATTTATGCGGATAGTTTACGACCAAATATCCCCTACAAGACGATCCTGCTGTCCACCACGGACCCCGCGGGCTTCGCGGTGGCCGAAGCTCTGGAGAAGTATGGCCTGGAGAAGGAGAACCCGAAGGACTACTGCATTGCCCGGGTGAGTGGCCGCCAGCAGGAGAACTTGGCCTTCAGCGAACTCGCCCCGGGCTGATTCCCTCCCGCTGTGAATTTAGGATCTGAAAACCATGTGTCAAACCATAAGAGAACGTTCTCTCTCCCATTGCACAATAATCCTGCCCTGTATGAGTGAGGAAAGAGGAGGCAGATGGGAAATAAAGATCACCCATAGTTCTCTCGGGGGTAGCAACTGGTGACATTTTGCTGCATGTCCTTCCAGTTGTCTTTTTGCTACACAGGTGTAGTGTTTGACCAGCTGGCTTTCACAGGGACCTCTGTTTGCCCCCACACAGTGACCTCTCTAAGTGCCGGCTGGTTTACCTGTGAGGGACGGTCACAGGGGACGGCTTTGTTGTAGGTTATGCTCCCCCCTGGAGCCCAGCATTCTGACGAGAAAGGTGCGAAGGAAATGGTCCTTGACGATGACGAGTGTCCCTTGCAGATCTTCCGGGAGTGGCCCAGCGACCGTGGTGAGTGCAGAGGGTGTGCTCCTGCGAAGCCGCTGGCCCCATCTCTGGCTGTGGGGGAGCCCGTAGGGGTCTGGCAGTGCTCCCTGAGGGCTATTTGTGGGGTGGTTTTCTCTGTCCTCCCTGGTCCCCTTGTTCGAGGCCACGCTTAGCGGCTGGTGTGCAGACCTGGAACAGACGGGCCCCTTCCAGTCGGCGTGTTGTGTCTTAAAGAAGCTGGGTCCCGCACTGCCTTGTGTGGAAGGTTGTGGTCCTGTCGGCAGTGAAGTCCCGTGGTGCCGACCAGATGGCGGGTGGATTGGCAGATGTGTTCCAATAGGGAAAGTGATCTGCCCCCCACGCGCTGCCCATCGATCAGTTATTTAAAAACGAGCCCAGGCTTTCACTCTGCAGGCCGTTAGCTCCAATTATTCCAGAGCAGAGAAGGAGTTCCCTGTGCTTTGATGGAACAAGTTTTCTTGCTCTCAGTTCACGTTACACGCTAACTGCTGTCCAGATGGTCTTTGCATTAGTAAATATATAAAGACTTCTTGCCAGTCACCCCTGTCAATGCTTGAATCTTGGTAGTTTTAAAAGTATACTTACTTAATACTTTTTCTATACAGTATAGAGGTTAACTTTCTTGGAATTCTGAGTTAAGTCAGTTGAACGAAATAAAAATCAGGTCAACTAAACAGGTGTTTGTGTGTATATATTTGTGTGTGCATGTGCTATGTGTGTGTGTGAATGTATTTATTGCTCATAGGGTTGCTTACCAATACAAACATTCATTCATTCTTAAACTGATGTGTTGTTTTTCAAGGATGCAGTGTGGTTGGGTAGTCGTTAATGTAAAATAACCTTTGCAGCTTGGCTGCTGAGTGTCTCAGAACACATCAAGAGACTGTTACTGTCTCCGTTGAGTAGCAGCGTGCGTGGCTAAGCTTTCCGCGGCTCGCCTGGGGAGACGCCACAGGTTACGTGTTCTGCATAAATCTTTGGTCCGCGGGCGTCTGCACCCCGTGCAGCTGGCTCATGACGGCATTGCTTCTGTTCCAGGGGTTTTAGTCTTTCAGCTGAAGAGGAGGCCCCCAGACTATGTTCCCAGGAAAACCAAGAAGCCCCTGGACGGGCGGCCGGCGAAGGGCAAGGCGAAAGCCGACGGGGCGGGCTACGGCTCCGCACTGCCGCCCGAGAAGCTGCCCTACCTCGTGGAGCTGAGCCCAGGTGAGGTGTCCTACGTGTCCATTCTGTGAAGGAGTCTTCCTCTTGCCTGACAGCCTGTTTCACTCCCTTTGTTTTTCTAAAAAATAACCCACATAAGATGACATTTACTTTAAAAAAACACACAAACCTTAAGGTCCTGAGGTATGTACTTTTCACACATAAAAATGAAGTTCACGTGGTGGTGTTGAAAACCAAAAGTTAAAACAGTGACAGTAGAGAACGACGGGAAGGTTTAATTGATCTCCATTACTTTTTTTGTTTTGTTCATAAGACCGTGTGAAGTCCTTCCTGTAGCTGACAGCCTGAGATGGCTCCTCGGAGGCAGGTTCAGGAAGGGCCGGCGGTGCTCAGCGCTGCTTGGTGTATGAGCCGTGTCTGAAAAGAAGGTCCTTAAACTGAACAGAGAGTGGAGAAATCGTCTGTGAGTGGGAGGGTGAGAGTAGACTAAGTTTATTTTCCTGGTAGGCTTCAAAATATTTGTTTAGTGAGCTCTCTGAAGCCAAAGCTGTTGTAAGTGAGCCATCAGGTAGAGAAATACATCGATGTTCTGAAATGTTTCACACACATATCCCTGTGTAGCATATATGTTTGCATATGTGATACACATGGCATGTTTATTACTCAGATAAACACCATCCGAGTTGATGTGGTTCAGGTACGAGTGTGTCATAATGCGCTGTGGGAGA
>JAAGEH010000152.1:1447230-1492363 GCA_011751065.1 Lasiurus cinereus
GGCTGTGTGTCTCCCTGAGCAGAGGGGGCTGTGCTTTCTCTTCAGTGCTGTGTGTGCCCGGCCCTTCTCCGTCAGGTGATCCTGAAGACAATGGCCTCCCGCTCTCCTTAGCTCTCTCCTTGGTCCTAGCTCCCACCTGTCAGCCTGCCTCCTCGGCATGTGGCTTGTGATCAGTTTTTTTCTCTCCTCATTCTGGTGATTTGTTGCTGGGAAACAGATACCTTAAAAGTCTGGACTGAAACAGCAGGCCCTGCTTACCGTCGGGCAGGTGGTTTGGACTCACCTGGGCGGTGAGTTGCTGGTCTGCGGACGGTTCCTTGTGTGGCCGTAGCAGCGAGTGGGTTAGTTGGTGGCCAGGCTGTGCTAGGACACAGGCCTACTGGGCCTCCCATCTCCCTGTCATCTCAGGTTCTCTCCATGGACCGCACCCTGTCGTCTCTCCATGGCAACCAGACGTCCTGGGGCCTCCCGGGAGCCACGGGGTTTGCGGGTCTCCTGAAAGCTCAGGGGGAGCTGGCAGGGCATGGCTCCTCCACGGGCCTGTGGTGAGGCAGAGCACAGGCTCTGCCCAGCCTGGGGCGTCCTGGGGCCGCACACAGCAGACTGCAGGCCGTGGCATTCTCGCCAGTGTCTGGGAAGAACCTGCTCAGAAAGAGCGTGTGCCACTGATGGGCACTAGTGGTCATATGAAGGAGCAAGGTCTGGTGAATACAGCGGGTGGGTTAATACTTCCCAGGCAAGATCTTTTAATGTGTCTTTAACTGGTTTTGAAGTGTGTGATGGTGCATCATCATGAAGCAAAATTACTTTGTCATGTCTTCTGGCACATTCTGATCATTTCACAATCAAAGCATGGTTCAAATTGATTATTTGTTGTCGGTAGCGATCAGTATTTTAACGGTTTCACCTGGTTTTAGAAGCTCATAATACACCACACCTTCCTGATTCCATCAAATGCAGAGCATTGTCTTCTTTTTCGATTTGGTCTTGCAGTTGATGGTTGACCTGGATCCACCCATGATTTTGAGTGTTTGGGATTCTAAGATTAAATCTACTTTTCATCTCCAGTCACAATTAGATGCAAAAAAGACTTTCATGCCTCTGAAACAACATTTTACTGATGATGTTTCGGTTTTCTATTTGTCTTTCGTTCGGTTGATGTGGCACCCATTTTCCTTCCTTTAAAATCTTTCCCATTGCTTGTAAATGATCGGAAATTGTTTGCTGAGCAACATTTAATCTTTCTGCAAGTTGTTTTTTAGTGTGACATGCACCTTCATCCAATAATGCTTGTAATTGTTGGTTTCAAACTTTTTCGGTTGACCTGGCGTTGTCTTTCACATTGAAATCATCACTTTTAAAGCATTTAAACCAGCGTTCACAAGTGTCTTGAGATGGAGCATGTTCACCATAAGCTTCCCGAAGTATATAACTTTCAGCAATATTTTTCTTCAAAATAAGTGATGAATTAAAACTTCCCCCAAATGCTCTTTTCTTTTTTGGCATGAAATTTGGCATTTTTAAGTGTAAAAATATCTATGATGTTAACACCTTCAGAAAATTTGACATGAAGTTTTGAAGCTTCTTATCAACACAACAAAATAACATACGTATCAAATCGCATATATATCAACATATATGCAACTCCATCTATTGAAAAGAAATCCTCATTAACTGGCACACCTAGTAAACTTGCGATAATTTATCACCTGAGTATTCATTTAAAATAAAATTTTTCTAGTCTAAGGATTGCCATTCACTAACCAGTTTTATTTCTATCAATGTATCTTATGGAAGTAATTTTTGTGTATGAATATATATATTTACAGACTCAGTTGTCATGGCACTCTATACTGATGAGCATTTCAAACAACATAAAGGATTGGTTTAATGAATTTTGATGAATAGACAACAAAATGTTATACAGACATAGGATTTTGCAACATAAAAATATTGTTAGGTGTTTATAACATGACAGAAAAAGTAATTTTTTATAAAGTAGTATACGCTCATTTACGGAAAATGTGGAAAATTGCAAAGATACATCCAGCACAGAGTCCTGTCAGTGGAGAGACAGGCGGTGGTTCCCGTCTGCTCGGTTTCTGCCGTCGGTGGGGGACGCTTGTTGCAGGGGTTCTTTCTGGAAGCCACTGCTTCTGTGCTAATGGTTTTCCTAACAGGGACTCCCTGTTTGCCGTTGTGGGTTGGTCAGGAATGAATGGGCACTGGTGGGCGGTAAACATACGGCATTGGTTGCTGTCCATGTTTCCCCCGTGTTGATTGAGGACAAAAACACCCCCGTTTCTGCACTCAGTTCTTTATTAGTTTCTGCTACAATGGCAGGTCTAAAACGCTTCCTTAAAACTAACAGGCCACAGCAGGACCTGCCTCTCCATGCGTACGTAGCCCGTCTGCGCTGTCTGACTTCGGAGGCCTCCTGGAGTAAAGTCCCCGTTGTCCTGTGCTCTGGGAGAACCCGGGACTAGTCTGTGTGCCGGGGGCGCAAAGCCAGCTGCTCGCTGTGGAAGGCGTGGCTGTCTCTTAGTCTTCAGGGAGAGTGTGCTCTGGGGCGTGGAATGCCCTGGATCCTGGCTGGGCGCCTCGCCCGCTGTCGGCTCTCCTGCTTGGCAGCTCACCGGGCCGCCACCTGCGGGCTGGGTCCGAAGCCGGGCCGGTGTGCTGTTGCTAAGCGCCTGTTTCCCTTGGCCAGAGCTCCACTCTCCTGGACAGCGACAGGGTGTCGTCCGCCTGCAGCACAGCCGAGCGGGGGATGGTGAAGCCGATGGTGCGCCTGGAGCAGCAGCCCGAGTACCGCTGGCAGGAGAGCAGGTAAGACGGACACGGAGAGCGAGTGTCCTCTCATGCTGTTGATGGGGCAGCGCTCCCAGAGCCGTGTCCTGTATGCCGCTGGGTGTCCGGGTCAGAGAGGACGCCGAGGGCTTACATTTTCTGTGTTAGTGTGCTACTCTGAGCCGTGAGAGACTTTAGAGAGAGGCTTGGATATTTGGTAATTTCTGTTCTTACATGAGACTCATCGTGTCACCCATCCTTAGAGAATTCCTGCGTGTTTAAAACGCACAGAGCCAACGTGGTGTGGCAGGAGCTTTAGCCCGAGGCGCTCGGCCGCTTCCCGCCGCTCTGTCGGGTGGTCTCCGTGGGGCTGGGAGGAATTAGATTTTCTTCCTCCATCGGTCCTGCTGGAGCTTTGAACAGAGCGCTGCCTTCGTTACTTCCTTTTCTCACGGTTTTGAGATTCTGTGTTACCTTCGTAAACCGGAGCGTTACTTCCTTGGCATCTGAAATAGTTGGCATGGCAGTGCCTCCAGCATGCGGTTACCAAGCAGGCGGTGCGTCCAGTGGCGGGAGGTCTGACCTGCAGCTGCTGGTGCTGAGTGTGCCGGGCTCTCGGCTCCACCACAGCTGGTACGCAGCTGGACGCTCCGCCGCTCACAGCAGCAGCCCCGCTGGGGCGCCCCTCAACTCTGGGTGCTGGTCAGAGTTCCAGGGCCCTCCCAGTCCAGTAGCTGAGGCTGGCGGTCACTCACCCTGCGGTGACGGGCCACGGGTATAGGCCGTCCCTTTCCCGTCCTCCAGCAGAGGACGGTGTAGTTCCGAGGTTTCAGTGCCCATCACAGGAACTAAAGGTGTAGATTCTGTGGGACTCAGGTTGCACCTGCGTTGTGACCTGGGCTTTTGGTTCTTAAGTTCGTTTGCTGACTTTGTAGTGGTAAATTGTCTGCCTCCGTGCCTGTCCTTGTTTTTGGCGGTGTATTCTAGAATAAGATACGGAGAATGGTATATTTGTATTCTAAGGAGTACCTCTATTTATTTATAAGGTGATCAAGAGGTACTGTCACAGTCCCAAGCCTATGAATATTTGAGTGAATCACGACATGAGAGAGGGGAGATTGATTAGCATAATGGTCTTAGGATATGCAAAGCTACGAAGTCTACAAAGTTAATAAAGGGAAGGTAGTAAGATAATAGTGTTAAAATAGCCAGATGATGGTTAATTATATGTCATACATTATTTTATCCTGTGGGCATACATAGAAAGTGACCTTTTTCAAAGTCAGATGATTTTGCTTTGCAAAAGATTTAATAAAGGCTTTATTTGAACTACGATGTGTGTTGATATAAGACAGTGATGGAAATAGGAGATTACCCCATTTCCAGTCTTTGTGTTTCTTACATGCAGTGTTGGTGTAAGCAGTGCTCAATTGATGCATTTATAAAAATCTAAGCTGCTTTAATAAGCATGCTTAAAATACTAATTTTAGTCAAAGAAAAATCTTTCCAAATGATGAAACTGACTAAATTATCGCTGACACTTTATTTTTTTTATGAGAATTTAAGTTCTCTATTTTTACTAGATTTGTTAAATTGTTGAAACAAATAATTTGTAAAGTCTACCCAGGGCCATTTTATGGACATGGAGTGAAAATAACTACTTACGTGCAATGTTAGATGTCCATCAGTAGGGCAGTGTAAGAAAGACATATTAATATTGCGCACTTGTTACATTGTGTGTATAGGAGCATTTTCACACATGAATTGTTGAGTTCAGTCTAAGTTATTAAGCCATAGGCAGCTTACACTCTGAAGCATGTAACGTGATGGAGATGCCTTTGGTTTACCTGTGTAACAATCCATCCGCACTGGAGGTCCCTCCCATGCATTTCTCCGCCCTCGCCCTGGGTGCGTGGGGAGAGGGTGGCGGACGGGAGCGGGGCTGTGGGGAGGCGGCAGCTTCCTTGCCAGCCTGTCGCTGGGGACCTGTGGTCATCGTGGTGCTGGTTTCTTCATGGTTGAGGAAGTCTTTATTGTCTGAACTAAATGTTTAATGAGGAGACATGCCCATGACTCCTGTTCGTTACCATTGTGGAGAGTCTTAGACTTAAATGTTGCTGAGAAGAGTCAGTTGAAGCCATCTTGAGCTCAGTTTGATTTAAGCCAATGTTTAAAGATGGATATTTTCATGTCAGTGTAAGTCCTTATAATCCCCACTGTTTAGTTTTCAGTTAACTTTGCAGAAAGGTGAAACACATTTAGCTTACGCATTTAAAAAAGGCCTTGCTTATTAATGGCTTTCAACTGTTTTTTGATGAGTGTACAACACACTATCACGTGTTTACATATGCCCGGGTGATTCCGATTGTAATTGAAGGAAGAACTTCAGATGACAGTGCCCCACCGATAGCTTGCAGCGGGTGCAGGGTCCCACAGTCTGCGGAACTCGAACACAAATTTCCTAACCTTGAGTTAATTTGGTCTGGAATACCAGAAATATATGAACCTCCGCACAGTGCTAGTTACTAGGAATGCTCCCACATTAGAGAGTCTCTCAGTTCCGTGTTTTTGTAGTGTCAGGCTAGGTGATGAAAGTGCCTGGGATGTATGTGACGTTGGGAAGAGATGTGTGTGAGGAGGCTGTGTTCTGAGCCCCGTGTCGCTGAGCGTCCAGAATGCTGAGGCTGCAGGGCTCTGTCTGCCGGGCTCCCGTCTGACCTCGGCTGGAGGGGAAGGCCATGTCCTCCCTTTGCCGAGTGGAGCTTGGGGTGGCGGAGATGGTCCGTCCCCAGCAGCGTCTCCTCGCTGTCACCTGAGCCATCGCCGCAGCAGGTGCCGAGCGGCCCGGGCTCTGGGGGGCCTGAAGCCTCGTGAATAATGGAGTCAGGGCGGTTTGCTGTCCCCCCAAAGCAGGCACTCAGAGGGGCTGGCTGTGCCGAGCGGATGTGACCGCTGTCAGTTTGCTCGTTTGAATATTTGCAAACGCCACATGTGAAAAGGAGGCAGTGGCTCCCGTTTTCCTCCAGGAAAGTGTACGGGGTGGTGGTTAGGTTTCAGAGCTCGGCACGGGTGGTCGGGGCGTCGTTAGCTCCGTGCCTGGTTTTCAGAGGCCCCGTTCTTCTTGCAGGACGCAGGACGCTCCGGGGCCTGAGCTGGTGCTGCCGGCGAGCATTGAGTTCAGGGAGAGTGGTGAGTACCGTCACAACCACTGTGGTGCGTTTTCCTTGTCCTTTTTCTCCCTCCGGTTTTCATGTTTTCTTTTGTTCTTTTTTTGGAAATGTCACAGCTGAAGACTCGTTTTTATCTGCTGTTATAAATTACACGAACAGCTCTACCGTCCACTTTAAGCTGTCTCCTACGTACGTGCTCTACATGGCCTGCCGGTACGTATTGTCGAGCCAGTACAGACCGGAGGTCAGTCCCCCTGAGCGCACCCACAAGGTGATCGCCATCGTCAACAAGATGGTGAGCATGATGGACAGCGTGATCCAGGTAAGCCCGCAGGCCTAAAGGCTGGTCCCGTTGTAAGCCGGTGACGTCCAGTTCTTTAATAGTTCAGACTTGGTTTCATATTGACTTTATCTTAAGAATTTTTCCTAAAATAAAAGTTATGTATATTGTATTGAAACTGGGTAGCTTTAAAAGTTGAAAAGAAATGGAAAGTCTTTCCTCTTTCTTTCCCACCAACTTGAGAATAAGGGAAGGTAACTTTACATTATGGGAATTTCACATAATTATCATGAAAAAGACCCTTAAAATTACAATAGTAGTTGTGAGAAAGTATTGAGACTTGATGTGGGTTTCTTAGAATTAAAAATGAGATGAAATTCATTAACCATTTTAAAGTGAAAATTCAGTGGCATTTAGCACAGTCTCAGCGCTGTGAGCCACCAGCTCTGCCTGGCCCGGAACATTCCCTCACTCCAGCCCCGCCCCCTCAGTGGGTCTCCTGTCCCGTCCTCCACCCCGGCAGCCCTCCTTCGAGTCTTTAATGCCGGAAGGGCACTCGCTCTTGCCAGCCTCAGTGACGCTGTGGTGAGTGTCGGGAGCTGCCGGCCCACGTGTAGGCATGGCGGCAGCCTGGCCTCTCACCGGGACACGCGGCGCAGGCTCTGCCCTGATCCGCTCTGACCGTGGCCGGAAGCACGGTGTCCTCTTGTGGAGGTTGCTCTCTGTAGCAGAGGAGATGGCAGAGATTCCAGACGTGTTTCCGAGTCGCATGGCCATGCTGTTGCTTGGCTCTAGAGCTCAGGTGTGTCCCGTTAGGTAACCTGCCTCAATGGCGAGGTTGTTTGTCTCCTGTCGGGAAGGTTTGAGGCTAATTTATCTTTTATTTTTATTTTTTTAAATACATTTTTATTGATTTCAGGGAGAAAGGGAGAGCCGAGAGAGATAGAAACATCAATGATGAGAATCATGGCTTGGCTGCCCCCTGCACATCCCCTCCTGGGGACCGAGCCTGCAACCCAGGCGTGTGCCCTGACTGAGAATCAAAACTGGGACCATCAGTCTGCAGGCCGACGCTCCATCCACGGAGCCACACCAGCCAGGGACAAACTCACCTTTAATTCCCTCAGAGCCCCGTTTTGAGAGACATGTTATTTCTTTTATGTTTGAGTGATTGGCATGTGGATTGGATGTGGGGCTCTTCCTTTACCCAAGCGAGGATGGAGGTTAAACAGGAAAGTCAGTTTATTCAGACACCATGTTGTCACTCCCATTATTTTATAGACAAATGTAATTTCCTGTCCAGTTGTCACTCAGAGTCACTGTCTGTCTGCCACACGTTTGGGTTTGTAAACCCTGTTTCAGGTTATGCGACTCTTGCCATCATGACTTGATAGACTTTTTCTTATTGAATTTGAACTTCACTGGGATCCATCAGGACTGAAACCCGTCTTTACTTTCAGATTCAGGTTTAGGGTATGATTGGAGGAGTCTTAATATTGTAGAAACAAGCTATGGTCGTGAATAACTTAAAATTTTTAATTTGTAAAAACCCAAGTTCAAAAACCAGTTTGCTCACTTTTTAGATTTAAGTGTTTATATGTCTTCAGATTCTCAGTTGTTCAGTGTTTATATTTACTGTTTCTGTCGGTCTTTGCTGTCTCTTCTTTCTACCTGATGAACTGGGGAAGAGATTCCTTTCACAGACAGACCCTAAGCACCAGCTCCCTTTGTCACTAAGACCTCAGACCAGGAAGTGTCAAGGGTTCACTGTCACTTCCTATCGATTCACTTAGTGCCCCTCAGCCAGGGTCAGACGCACAGAACTCCTCCGGGCCCGTCCCGCGGGAGCTGCGTCAGGGCGGGGCATGGACAGGTAACCGGGAGGAACGTAGCTCAGTGTCGTGCCTTCATTTCAGTGTTTTGATTTTTTTTAACTATCGTGATTGTTTACAAGTTTCTTTCTCTTGTTCTGCTTGATCCCCCTCGTCTGTTTTTCTCCAGGAAGTAGACCAGGTTGAACAGGTAGGACCTACTGTGGGACGGAGCCTGGCTCTGTTGGCTTAGCTGAGTTCTCATGCTGCTTCCATGTCAACACAGTGCTCAGACTGGACCGAGCGTCCATAACACTCATCCGGCAGCTGAAACACGCAGTACTAAACCCCTCTGACTGTGCAGCCTTTACAGCATTTCATAACTTCTGCTTAATGCACTTCCGTGTGGATATGAAATGACAGCAGTTCTGTTTCTTCTCCTCGTCGTCCATCCTTGGTCCCTATCCTTTGGATCTCATCTGAGGTTGCCTGGCCTGCACATGTGGTCGGGAGAGGATGCGATAGATCAGTACTAGATACTGGGTTGCTTGGCGGCCAAGCCAGTGACTGCGAGTATCCGGGTGGCTGTGGGTAACCATGGATACGTGTGTGTACGCGCAGATTACCAGATAATGCACAACCTCCGATTTGGTGCTGGATTCCTCGATATCCCATTCCTCCATTGATTCTAAACGGTAGCCAATTAGACCCCCGGGTCTCCGGGAGCCCAGGAAGCGCGTGGTGGCTGGTTTCCCACTGCTGCGCGTGGACCCAAATTCCGTGGCGAGTATCTGGTATCTGTGGCAAATGCGCTGGTGGGACGGGAAGGTACTGGTCTATCCTCGGCAGCTTGCAGGAGCATCCTTGGTGGTTGTAGTTTCTGTTGGTCCCGTGGCGGCTCAGGGCATGTGTTCTGCCCCCAGAAACAGAAGAACATCGCAGGGGCGCTCGCTTTCTGGATGGCCAACGCGTCTGAGCTCCTCAACTTCATCAAGCAGGACCGCGACCTGAGCCGGATCACACTGGACGCCCAGGATGTGCTGGCACACCTGGTTCAGATGGCCTTTAAGTAAGGGACCTGTCGTTCCGTAAAGATTTAAATCATACTATGTTTTCTTAAGTTTTCAAAGCTAATTTTAAAGGTTTCTATTTGCCTTGTTTGAATAAAATCAAGAAGCATAAGTAACTCTGCAGAATGTGTTGACTTAGTAAATTGAATTCAGCAAGCCGAGTTTCTTGAATCCTCAGAGGGGAGCTATTACGTTTTTAATGAAGTGTTTCTGAGCGGTGCAGGTGGTTCTGCGTGTGCGTGTCTGAGAGCAGCTCCCCACGCTGACACCGTGACACGGTGCGTGCTTTCAGATTCCTGGTCCACTGTCTGCAGTCGGAACTGAACAACTACATGCCGGCCTTTCTGGACGACCCCGAGGAGAACAGTCTGCAGAGACCGAAAATAGGTCACAACAGTCATCCCTTCCCTGCCTCCCCCTCTCGCTCTTTCCCTCCCTCTCTGCCTCCCTCCCTCCCTCTCTCCCTCTCTCCCTCTTGTTTAACTTCATTTTAATATTTCATATCAGTAAGAGGGAGGCATTTTGAAAATAACCAAGGTATGGGACTTGGCATTCTTGTTAAAGCACAAGTTTTAACCCCACCAGCAGTAAGCGTCGTTTAAGTACTTATTTGGGTGTGTCACGCTGGTTGTACTTTTTTAGGAACCTCGGGGTGAACCTCAGTGTTAAGTACAGTTAATGCCTGTAAGTGTTTAAAACACATCACTCCTTCCTCTTTGAATGAGTGGCATTTTCAAAGTGCTCCGGCAGGCATGCTGTGACTTTCTATTAAGTTTACTGCCAATTCCCGAGTGACCGGTGCCCCTCGCCTTATCTCTGCAGACGACGTCCTGCACACGCTCTCGGGTGCGATGGCGCTGCTGCGGCGCTGCCGGGTCAACGCGGCCCTCACCATCCAGCTCTTCTCCCAGCTCTTCCACTTCATCAACATGTGGCTGTTCAACCGGCTGGTCACCGACCCCGAGTCAGGGCTGTGCTCGCACTACTGGGGCGCTATCATCCGCCAGCAGCTGGGCCACGTGGAGGCGTGGGCGGAGAAGCAGGGGCTGGAGCTGGCCGCCGACTGCCACCTCAGCAGAATCGTGCAGGTGGGTGCCCCGCCTGCCCACTGTGACGAGCGTGTCGCAGTGCTTCTGATGCCATCCTGGGTGAGGGTACAGACTCAGCAGGACTTGGCGTCCCGCTGAGGCTTCTCTGGTGCGGACCCTGAGACCCTGGGTGTGGTTTCCCTGGGGCCTCACAGCAAAGATCGGGGGAGACGGGGTCCGAGGGTGGGTCTGCCTCAGCCTCTCAGCTCTGGGCGTTTGCTGACATCTTGGGGTCCTGGGTTTGTAGAGCACCCCTGGATCTGTCTTCCTCTCCACTGCGTTCTCCTTGTGCGCATGCCCGTGTGCACATGTCCCCTTTCTAAGGACAGCAGTCACAGGAGGTGCTGACCCCATTTCCCTTGGTGATTCCGCACGACCCCGCTGCCCAGGCCTCTTGCTGAGGTGCCGGGGTTAGGACTTCAACATGGGACCCGGGGATACACTGCAGCCCATAGCAGGTGGGAGCCAGAGGTGACTGTCCTCCCAGGTCTCCGTACTGAGTTTGGTGAGGCATGTTTGTCTTGTAGAGCTCCACACTGAGAGAAGTTAATAAGGGACAGTAGTTAAGTCCTCTGAACACAGAACCAGGAAACCACAGGGCAGAGACCTGAACTGTAGTAGATTCATGAAGATGCAGAGGAAGGAAAGGGAGCATACTGACAGGAGCCCTGAGGTCACAGGGAGGACACGGTGGGGACCTGAGGCCTTCACCGAGTGTCCTCGCGCCGTGCGGCCCGGAGCGCGGGTGTTGAGGCGAGAGCCGCTGGTGGGCATTAGGGAAGCGAGTGTCTCCGCCTCAGCACTAGGAGTGGCTTCTGGCCCTGCAGCGGGTCGTGCTGTGTTCATTGTCTGAGCTGCCTCTGTTCTGAGGAGTGAGCGTGGGCAGAGGCTCCGCCCTCCTGCTCTGGGGCGGTGAGCCATCTCAGCGAGGTGTCTCTCGGACCCCGCACCAGCCATCCGAGTGGTGCAGGTTCCTAAGAGAACCTGCACACGGTCTGCGGACACCACAGTGGAATTCTGTTCACCCGCGTGAGGAGCATGAGGCCCTCGGCGCCCTGTCTGAGGCCGCCCTTGCCCTTCGGTTTTCTGGGCCTGTCGGTGCCGGGAACCAGCCGCCGCGGCCGCAGGTGTGCCTCACACACGGGCACTGTGCGATGCGCCCCGATTCCCCCACGCAGGCCACCACCTTGCTGACGATGGACAAGTACGCCCCCGAGGACGCTCCCAACGTGAACAGCACCTGCTTCAAGCTGAACTCGCTGCAGCTGCAAGCCTTGCTGCAGAACTACCACTGCGCGCCCGACGAGCCCTTCGTCCCCACGGTAAGGGCGGCGCCCGCCCCACGGGAACACGCGTGCACAGGCCGTGGGGCTGGAAGCACAGGAACACTCGTTAACTGTTTCCTTCCGCTTTAAACACAAGCTTATTTACTTGACCAATCTACACGGTCACGTCTGCAGTTGGTGTATGCGTTCGGGTTCCGTGTGAGAAGTAGGAACTACATAAGCCTTTAAGGAGAAAGGGTTCTAACTCAGGTTCGGTTCTTGGAAAATCCCGGAGCGGCCAGCAGGGAGGGGTGCGGGCCCCTGACTGCTGAATCCCACGCGCATTGGAAACACCGGGAGGCAGGCGGGCCTGCTGTTCCTCCGCCCGGGTCTGCCACGCTGGCCGTGTGTAACGGGACGCCTGCAGGCGCCTGGGAGTGAGAGGGGAGGTCCTGCCTGAGACGCAGTCTCTGACCTCCCGGGCGGAGGTCCTGCCTGAGAGGCGTCCTCCAGCACAGCCCCAGACGAGCTTTCCGCCGTCCACCAGCCGCCGGGTGCGTCGGTGCCATTGAGGGAATACAGCTCCGAGCGAAAGGAAGGGATGGAGCACGGGTGGCGTGGTGGGGGTCAGGACGGAGCTGGGCAGGAGTCAGATGCAGGTTAAACTGCGTGCTCCGTCCTCTGACTTGAGAACAGCGGAGGCTCTGGAGGGGGAGCCCGGGTCGCAGTGACTGGAGGAGGCACAGGGGCCGGCACGCTCACTTCCTGCACCGCGGCCTTTCCCATGTGTGCGACCGTCTCAGTGAAGATGTGTCCGACAGGATCACGACTCCCGTGATTCAGAAAGAACGGCCGTGACCTGGGCGTGGGTGTTTTACCCGAGTTTTCACACTCCACATTGAGTGAGTTCTTTCTCACGTCATTCAGCCTTCTACAGACAGGGCTGTTCCCGTCGGGTGTCGAAGAATTGTGCAAGGAAAAACGGTTACTTTTGAAAAGAGGGAAAACCCATTTTCTTGTGATTGAAAGGTTTCTTCTCCTTTAAGCTGCATGTTACTTGAGATAACAATTAGCATCTTGGTCCATTTACTTCTGTATGTGTTTTGCTGCATCGAGGGCTGATCTGAACCTGTTGCCACGTCGTCCCCCGTGTGGCCTGAGCAGATGCGTGGGTCATTGTTGCTGGGCTGCTCCAGCCACGCAGCATGTCGTTCGAATCTGGCCATTCTCCGCCAGGACCTGATCGAGAACGTGGTGGCCGTGGCCGAGAACACGGCCGACGAGCTGGCGCGCAGCGACGGGCGGGAGGTGCAGCTGGAGGAGGACCCCGACCTACAGCTGCCCTTCCTGCTGCCGGAGGACGGCTACTCCTGCGACGTCGTCAGGAACCTTCCCAGCGGCCTGCAGGAGTTCCTGGACCCCCTGTGCCAGCGGGGTGGGTATCGTGGGAGCCTGAAATCGGACCCCACCCCAGTCTCTCTACGTGCGCTCCACTCTGTGGGTGGTTCTGATGAAGGCACTGTTCCGGGCCTCAGAGGGAAGTGTTTCCCCGTGACACGGGCCGCTGATGTGCAGACACACAGTGCATGGGGGGTCTGCACCCCTCCGGTGACCTCTGGCTGCTCGCTGGGCGGCACGAGGGCCTTTCCTGCTGCTCCCGGTGCGGACGGACGTGTGGCGGCAGTGCCGGCGGAGCAGCCCAGTTTGGGAACCGACGCCCGAGTCCCCGCCCCAGCCCTTCCCTCCAGTTTCTCTCGTGGGGTGGTGTGGGGATGGTGCCCAGCTTGTGGGACGGTAGTGAGGAGCCCTGGGAACTGCGGCCCACGGGGCTCTACATGCCGGCGGCTTCCTCCCCCGGTGCCGCGCTCGCACATGGTCTGTGCTGAGGCCCATCCTCAGGTGCAGACAGGAACACGAATATCGTCACTTGATGGTGGAGGGTTACGCTTGTGTCTGGCGCGATGTGCCTTTCAGTCCTCCATTTGCTCTCCCCCAGGCTTCTGCAGGCTGGTCCCTCACCCACGCTCCCCGGGCACCTGGACGATCCACTTCGAGGGCGCCGACTATGAAAGTCACCTTCTGCGCGAGAACATGGAATTGGCAAGTCCCGCGGCGGAGGGAGGCGGGGAGGGACGTGGGCCTGGCGCTTGGCGAAGGGGCTGTGGATTCTTCCCTTGCCTACAGGGAACCTCTTAAAGTCACCTTTAAATACCAGTTTTATTTAAAACCTTAAATAAGATTTAAACCCAGGACTTGTATGTAAGATTTTTATTTCAGGCCGTGTCTGTAAACAAGTGGTACTTTAAAAAAAATGAGTATTTCTGTGCCCACAGCAGTAATTGATTGGTGTGACATTGGTCAACGTGAACATACGGCTGTCGAGTGTGGGTTTAGGTAATAAGATCCGTATATGGCACCCTGTGCCCAGCACCCCGAGTCAAGTTAAAAGGAACCGTTTCATCTTCCAGGCTCAGCCTCTGAGGAAGGAGCCTGAGATCATCACTGTGACCCTGAAAAAGCAAAATGGAATGGGCCTCAGCATTGTTGCGGCAAAGGTAGGCAGGAGGTGGGGTGGGGGTACTGCACCCTGTGGGTGCCAAGGTGCCCCATCTGTGCTGGAACCACTGCTTGGAGCCCACCAGCTGAGAGGTGGTCGCCTCTCGGAACGTGGAGCCAGAGTGCGTGCCCGAGAGGTCGAGCAGGTCCTGCTCAGAGGGCACGGTCAGGGCAGAGGTCGGGAGAGCTGGTCGCTCAGTCACAGGATCGGGGCACCCCCTGCCTGGGCCCGGGTACAGGGCCAAGGGGACCACCTGTCCTCATGGCCACGTGCTGCTGACGGGCCTCCTGTGGAGGGCGCCGTGCGGAGGCGGCGTTCCCGCAGCCTGGGGTCCGAGTGAACAGGACTGGGGGTGACAGGCGAGGGCAGAGGCGTGCTGCATGCTGCGTGCTATGGGCAGAGCCTGCACGGCAGGGAGCGAGGAAGGAGAGCGGGCTTCCTGGACGTGACGGGGGAGCCGAGGAGCGCGCACTTGGTCTCGTGGGCACCACAGAAAAGTGGAGCGTCTGGACGAAGAGGGGAGGGCGCCTTGTGGGGGCGGTGGGTGTGGGTGAGTGGGAAGCATCTGCGCTGAGTGGCATTGGGGTGGAATCCGCGGGAGCTGCCGTCTGGGGCGAAGTGGTTTGGTCTGAAGCACTGAGTCACGGGGTCCCCACAGGGGGCAGAGCTCAGGCTGGACCCGCTTTCGCCTGGCTGGCCTGCCATGGCCTAGTCCTGGGCCGCGGCCGTGTCATGGACCACAGCTCAGAGACGTGGGCGAGCGGTCTCAGCCAGACTGGCTCTGCTTAACAGCTGAATCACATGCCCCTCTTAAAGGGAAACACGACCGGATAAAATAAATAAAAAGCCCCGCCTCCCTCAACACAGGAGGAGCCTGATAGCCACGTGTTCTGACCCCACGCTGTAAGCTTGCTCCCTACTCGCCACTTGCCACTGGAAACGCTCGCAGGAGCGATTGGGAGGCTGCCGGCCCCCCCCCCCCCCGCCGTTCCCAGCCCAAAACCCGTTTCGGTAGGGACGTCCTCGGATGTAGGTGCCGGCCCGAGCCGCCTCTGTGCCCCGGGTCCGAGCCGCTCCTGCCTCTCCTTCCGCTGGTTCTCTTGTCCCGCCGGCTGTGGGCATCAGTGGGCAGTTCGGACAGGGACCACGCAGCGTCGCAGGCAGGTTCATTCACTCACCGCGGTGCAGGCCGGGCAGCAGGGAGGGGAGTGACGTGAGGCAGTGGGCACCGTCCCACGTGAGGCCCCACGAGAATCTGCCTGGAGGCCTGGCCCAGGAATGCAGGTCTGAGGACCAGCCCAGGCGCAGGCCGAGACCATGCCAGCTGAGCCAGCTGTGCCGGCTGCATGGGAGGGCAGCTTCTCAGCCCTCTGCAAACCTACGCTGAGGGAGCTGCCTCGGCCTGCCATTTGCCCACCTGTGGCAGCTGGCCACACACCTGTGCCTGCCCATGGCCGCCCCCCGGGCGCTGCCTGCAGTGACTGCCCGTGGCCTTGGCGTCCAATCCCCCGGGAGGTGGGCAGGAAGGGCGGTCTCCCGTGAGTCAAGGGAAAGTCATTCTGTTGTGAAGGCGGCGCTCTGGCAGCCTTGCTGCTTTCCCCTCGCCGCGAGCCCTGGGGTGCAGGGGGGGGGGGAGGGGGGGCCTCTGTGCCTGTGCTCACATCAGAGTGTGGGGCTGTGAGCGCAGTAGCCGGTGCTGAGGGATGTCCCTTCCAGAAGAGAAGTTGGGTGTCTGTCGTGGGAAAGGACAGTCCGATTCTGGCGCCTGCTGCTGGCAGGGGACGCGGTGCCTCTGTGAGATCGTGTTCGCTTGACGTGGGGTGTCTGTCAGGCTGGGTGAGGAGGTTAGACGTATGGCTGACACCCGGAAGGAGAGCCCCGGGCGGGGCGGCTTCTAGAGCTGAGGACGGGTCTGGCGACAGGACGCCCGGCGGCCCTGCCTGGGAGCTCGGAGTCTGGCAACCCCTCGGGCCCCAGCATGCCATGCTGGGCACACCCTGCCCTGGCGGGCACTCATGCGCCGGCTTCTGTCCCTGGTGTCTCACTGCTGGGCGCCCTCTCCCTGCCAGGGTGTGCCCCCCGTCCCCCCCCCCCCCGGGCTTTGTTTTCCTCGTCAGCCGGGCGGTCTTTGTCTTCGGCCGGCCTCCTCCGTTTTTTCCTCATCAGCGTGTGGCGTGGCGGCTGTGAGCCGGGACATTGTTCTGCCTGCGTTCCTGGCGCCCCTTCCCCTGCGGTTCCGTTTTATGAAACCCAGATGACCGGGCCGGGTGTGTGCAGCTGCTCTGCGACGCCGCCCAGCTCCTGGGGCACAGCCGGTGCTGCTTCCTGCTCGGTTCCTAAAATACAAACAAGTCCGTCCCTTTATTTGTCCGGCTCTTTCCAAAGTTAATGAAGTACCAAGTAAGCAGAGTCAGAGCCGAGGCTTACGTAAGAGTCTGGCCGTGGTGGAGATAAACGCACAGTGTCCCTGCGTCCAGCTGGCCTGTGGGGACCCGTCCCGCCAGCCCCGCTGGGCGGCTGTGGGGAGCGGGAGAAGAGAGCAGCTTCCCGCGGAGACGGCCAGGCGGACCAGAATGTGGTTCTCGGTTGTTGGGAGAGCGGGCCCAGTGGTGAGTGTCCTGGACGGAGGGAGCTGGGGGGGGGGGCGGGGCGGGGGGGGGTGCTGACAGCTGGAACGGTGCTCGCACAGAAGGGCTCCTCCCAGTGCAACTTGTTCAGACCTGTCACTAATGAGCACTCCGGGAGCAGCCATGTAACGTGGCGTGTGACCGCACACCCAGGTGTTGGCTGCTTTTGGTTTTGATGCTGCCAGTCCTCAAGTTCATGAAAACATCGGCTCTTGTACAAGAGAAAGGAGTTAGTCCTGCCAGCGCTGTCACATGGTCAACGTGCTGGAGATGGGGTGTGGGGGAGGACTCCGGCCACATAGGCTGCTGGGCCCTGGGCAGGGGCCAGGACGTACCTGGGTTAGCTGCAGGAGGCGGGTTTTGCTGCATTCTTTCTCTGGAACCATTTTCTCTTAAACATAAAAGGACAATTTTGAAAGTACTTAGGACATGTTACTATTTTATTTAAAAATAAATGGCTAGCTGAACAGTGCCTCACAGCCAGTTTTAGTTTGTGCTTTTAGACTATAGACTGAGTCCAAGTTTTTAAGTCTCACTTAGTTAGCTCAAAATGCCAAGTGGGGCTCCTGTCCTTACAGAAGAGGGGTGCTGTCAGGCAAGCAGCCTCCTCACGGAAGCGCCCACGGGTCGGCGTGCTCTGAGGACCCACTCTCTGGTCCTGCTGTCCTCGCTGTGGCCACGGGCTGAGCCTCAGGGTGAAGTCAGCCCAGGTGCGCGGGGCTGTCGGCTCCTGCTGGGTCCAGAGGGACCGGCCCGGGGTTGCGCAGCGACCGGCACCTGCAGGACCATTGCTTCTGCGTCTGAACACAGTATTTTATATTTTCGTTCTAAAAGCGAAATAGCCAGTGACACCGAAGAGGAAGTGTTTGCTTGTTGTAGAGCAGCGGCCTCAGTGCTCATTTCCAGATGGGCTGACACGTGGAGTCAGTCTCAGAGCAGGAGCACGAGGGTTAAGAATGCAGAGCCAGCGGCTCACACGGGACTCGGAACACCACGCTGCTTGCCTGCCACTCTGGCCTCGCCCCTCCCTCAGCCGGGGCTTGGGGTGAGCACCCGGAGCTGCGTGCAAGGTGCGGGGAGACCTGGGCGCTTGCATGGTATCAGGCCCCTTTGGTTCTCAGGTCACTGGGGAACCTGGGAGACTGCCCTGGTGACGCCCCCCCACGGCCGCTGGCCTCGTCTTCAGAGGTCCGCGCACCTGCAGCCCCTCTTCAGGGCCCAGCCTAGGAGTCGCTGCCTCGTCCAGGTCCCTGGTCTCGTGGGGAAGGAGAGGGTGATGTGGCAACGTCTTCGGTTTCGTAACTGATGCCGAGAGTCGACATGAAGGAGCTGGGCCTGGAGCCCAGCCCCGGGAGTCAGGCTCCGGCCTGCCCGGCTTCGCGCCTCCCACGCGCCTCCCATGCCATGCGGGGTGGAGATCCAGGGGAGTGTGAGACTGACGCCTTTGGAGCTAAGGCAATGCCTCCTGGAAAGGGGTCAGCGTGTTTTCAACCTCAGGCCTGAAGCTGAGTAGCTAATGAGTCAGAGCTATGGGTCTGACTAGAAGTTCGCTCAGACCTGGAGGAGGGAGCGGTGGGCAGAGTGCAGGTGTCCCGGTGCTCGGTCGCCCGGCCACTCACTGTTCTAACCGGCATTTCCCCCTCCGAGACAATAGGCTGAGCTCATGCGGTCTTCCTCCTGCGCTGCTTTCCTGCCTGCTTTAATGATGTTGTGATGTGTTCTTCATCTCCACGCCCACACTGGAGTCCGCCTGGAATGTTGGCCGCCTGGGTTCCTTCCCCCGGCCTCGCTGTGTGGGCGGGGAGAGGCCGAGCTTTGAAGTCTCCCTCCCAGAGGTGCGGAGTGGGATTAGCAGGACACCGGGCGCACCTTTCCGCGGAGCGCTTCCCGTCGGACTCAGGCGGTCGGATAGGTGGGTCTCCTCCCTGCTCCAGGGAAGCGGGAGGCGCAGCCCTGCGCTGTCACATGGGCCTCGCGTCTTTCTGTCTGGGAACCTTTTCTCGGTCACTGACTGCCGTCCTCTCCCTGCCTTCTTGCTTCACCTCTGCCTCGGCCCCTTCTCCCGCACTGCCTCCTCGCCTCCCTCCTCTCACTCTCCCTGCTTCTCAAACCCCTTCCTTCACCTCTAGAGGAAGGAAGAGCAGGGGCAGCACCATCGTGCTCTCACACGCAGTAGTCTTTGCCACCTCATTTTAGTTGCTTTTCTGAAGGATAAGGACGGGGTGGCGTGCGGGGTTCTACGCTCTGGCCGTCTGAGGCAGGCAGGGCAGACCACACGGCAGGGCACGCCGCCTGCCGGCACCCCACCAGGCGCACTCCCGGAGCAGAATGGTGTGGCAAGAACCGTGTCGCTCCCGGGCCTTCCGGTGCGGGACTGCTGTCCAGGAGACCCTGCCTAAAAAGGGAGTTGGACTTGTAAAATGAGGAATTATGCTTATTCTTTCCATTTTATAAATAAACGCACTAAAAATACAACACGGTTTTCAAATCCCACTTGAGATACCTTCAGGCAAGCAGTGCTTCAAATTATGCAGTCGTTGTGTGTTTTCCGTGCTTGTTTCCAGTCCTAATGACTGGCTTGTCTTCCCGGGCTTGGAAGGCGGGTGTGTCTCGCCGGAAAGTGCTGTTCTGTGGTGAGGTTCTGCTTGCCCAGCGGCGCCATTGCCCTGTGCTGCCGGCCGGTCCTTAGCCGCAGCTGCCGAGCAGCGGCCATGGACGTGGAAATGAGCGACAGGGTCATGGCAGGTTCTGTTACCAGCTTTCCAGGAGGAGCGGCGGAATTAATCTCACAGTGTTTCGTTTTACGGTTCCCACATGCAGTGAACACGCATTCGGAGCCAGGTTAGAGTCTCTTCTCCACACGAGGTCTGAGGTCGGGCGTGTCTTTTACTTGCTCAGGCACATTCCGGGGACGGGTGGCCCGGTGGCTCCCACGGGCGGTCTGATAGGGTCTCAGCGGCCTCTGAGAGTGGCCGCCGGGCGTTCCCGGGTCGGTGCGGCCGGTGCTCACAGAGCTCACAGTCCTTTTGGCCCGTGGCGGTGACACATTGGCAGGGAGCGGCAAAATGTGGTAACTTCTGGCCCGTTTTCCTTTCTTAATTAATTAGAAAGATTACCATTAAATGAAATTTAATTGTGTGTATTCTATAAGTAGGAACTAATAGAATTACTTCAATAAGTTTTCTTTCTTTAAAAAAACTTGTTTTGATTTCAGAGAGGAAGGGGGAGAGAGAAAGAGAACCATCAATGATGAGAGAGAATCACAGATGGGCTGCCTCCTGCACACCCCCCACGGGGGATGGAGCCCACAACCCGGGCCTGTGCCCTGACTGGGAATGGAACCATGACCTGCTGGCTCATAGGTCGACGCTCAGCCACTGAGCCCTGCCAGCTGGGCTAGAATTTCTAACTGTTTAACTTTTTACAGTGTTACCGGTGTTATGTTACCCGCGCACATAACGAGTATCGCAGCTGCTTCCTCGCCCGCTAATGTGTTCCGCACAGCTCTGGGCTTCCTCATAACAAGGGCTGTGTGCCAAGTAAGGACGGGAGCACCTTCTGGTGAGCCCATCGGCAGAGGCTCCGGGACCCGCAGGGCAGAGGGCTGGAGCGGGGACAGAGGAGCTCTTGTCTGACGTGGCCACGGCGAGTGGTGGGCAAGTGGCGGCAGTGCCCTGGGAGCCGATGAGAGGATCAGGCAGGCCCATGACGTCCGGAGAGGTTTGGGGTGGAGCCGTGCGGAGACGGGAGGGCACGGCGACACGGAGCCTGGCCGGATCGGGCCGGTGCTGCAGTGAGAGCTCCCGCCCGCCCGCCTGCCCGCGGTTCAGAGCGTGGCTGCCGGTGGGTGCGGAGGCAGGGGAGGTGGTGCGCTCCGGGCATTCCTCAGACCAGCAGCGCTGTTGGGAGGGGAGTGGCCACGTGTTCCAGAACTTTCTGAAATGTATACTGTCAGCTTCGCCTGCTGAAGGCGGGCTGGGCGGATGCTGTGAGGTGTCTGGGTCACACGCTCAGTGTTGCCTGAATGTTGAACTTGGCTTATTAAGTTCCACATGCGTGTAGTATGGCAGATTACCTGCTCAGAAATGTCACAGGCTTTAGGTTATTTAAATACAGAGCCTGCTCCAGCTGAGGTTATGTGTTAAGTTGTCCAAAGCGTAGAGCGGTAATAAAACAGTCGAGCCGCGGAGTTACCCTCAGGTGGGAGGCTCCTGATCCGGGAGACGCGGCTGCGAGGGAAGCTCCTGGTCCTGGCAGCCACAGCTGGCGCGCGTGGGGCGCAGACCTCTTCCCGAGGGAGCTGGGCGGCGGGAGCAGCTTCAGGCAGCACAAGCGTGTGTGCGGGCCAGCAGGGCATCAGGGCGGCGTGCTTATCGCCTTGTACCGTGCTCTCGGGCCGTCCCCAGAATGCACACAACACTTCAGATCGTTCATTATAAAGGAAGTGTTTACCAAAATACGTTTCCTTTTAAAAATCGAGCTAGCACCTGTCAGAGTGTGTATACATTTTGGGGGGATATCCTGTATTATGCAAAAAGAAATAGTTCTATTATTATAGTTTCTCCAAGTGAATGAGATTTTATTCTTTATTAATAGTAATCGTATAAAGTGTATCAGAAGTAGGGAGTGGAGGAGAGCTTGCTTATTGTTTTTATTAAATTACAAGGGGAGTGTCACGTCACCAAACAGTGGTGCTGCGCGAAGAGCAGGGGGGCCCGCTGACCTGACCCCTGTGCGGTTGCTGCCGCTGGTGAAAGGCACCCCCAGGACCGGGGACGCCTGGCCGAGCGCGGCGCGGGGCTCTCTAGGCCGGGTGTTCCTGTTGGCCGCCTGTGATGACGCTGGGTTTATGTTAGGCACAGGAAGAGATTAACACCCTTAACTAGTAATAAAATAGAGCAATCGTTGTAATGAGAGGCACGGGAATGTGGTCTGTCTCACAACCAGTGTGCTAACAGTGGCAGCTGCGAAATGGGCGGCGGTGGGCGGCGGCATGGCGTGGAGACCGGCCTCGGGGATGAGTCCCGGCCCAGGTGGGTGGAGCAGGCACCCCCAGGTTTCCCTGTGCTGCTCACAGCGGTGCGCATTTAACCTCTGCACTATCAGGTTCTGGGACTTTCCATACGGTATCTGGAGTCTGGTTGGATCCGGGGCCAGAAGCTGTAGGAGGCGAAGCTGCAGGTCGGGGCTAGACTACTTCTGTATTCTGAAGTTCAGGACGCATTGCTCTATGTTGTGCAGGAAGCGGCATAGGTTAAGCCTCGGGCTGACCTGCTGGCAAAGCCACAAACAAGGCCCAGCTTAGAGGGCAGAGCCCGCCTGGCACAATTCAGCTTGGTCTGGTGACTGCCCACTAGGTCCTTCCTGGGCAGCTGAGGTGCTGCCAAAACAAGTGGAACTCACAAGAACATGGTAACCATGGTGACCACCACCGGTTTACCCCTGGCTATAAAATAAAGGCTCAGCTTGCCGTCTGGATCTGCCCTGTGGTCTCAGCCAGGCACAGGAGATGCCCCTGGACCCACCTTATTCTCTCTGTCTGTCTGCTCTTCAGCCTTCGCCGCCCTCCCCCAGGCTCGCCGAGCCCTTGGCTGTGCTGGCGCGGCACAATGTGGTCACATAGGGGGAAGAAAAAGGGATACTTCTAGAACCTTGTGAAAAAGCTGGCCTCGGGGACTTGTATAAGGAGTGCCCTGTGGGATTGGCAGAGAAAGAAGGAGGTGTTGTCGGGGCCCCTCAGAATTCCTGTTTGGCAGCGTGGAGGAAACGCCTCTGAGACAGACAGGCGCTCCCTGAGGTGAGCTCAGGCCTCATCCATTGGTGCCAGGCGGGGCTGAGGGCAGGGAGGGCCTGTAGTGCAGAGGGGGCGGGGGAGGCCATCCTGAACAGCTGAGCTGCTGCATTCGAAGGTAATCACAGATCCCCTGGAGGGATAGGATGGGCTTCGTAGAGTTGTTTAAGTAGATTACAGGTGCAGGAATCCAGTGGGAGCAGGAGGGTGCCTTTGAAGCAATGTCCCGTGCTGTGTCCTCGGCCCCTCGCCCCAGGAAGCCCAGCATTGGCACAGCGAAGTGAGATGGAGCGTATGCATATTGCTCTTTTGCTAGGTGACATGCTAAGTTGAATAAGTTGCCATTTATTAAGTGCCTGCTAGCAGTATGGATTTTTTATGGTGAAATTTCAAATTTACAAAAAAGTATAAGTTTGCCAAGTATCAAAATCAATTTCTTTTTGTATTTTGCTCTTTGTTTTTAATTATATGGCAAAAGCACCGTGCAGGGACCACAGGTTGCAACTGGTTACTGTGTTCTCAAAGTGGGGCACGACTTGGAGGGCGTCTAGTGGGGTGTCCGGGCCTGGGCAGGTCTGCAGGGAGGGGCCCGTCCTAGTCAACCTCCGAACGGACAGAGGTGTTGGCGGTGAGCAGATGGGAGCCCTGGGGTCGGAGCGTGGAGGGAGCACTTGACTTTCGCTTATATGGAACTGACACGGGCTCACCGCCAGCCACCCTGCATCCCCAAGCGGAAGGCTGGCTAAGGGAGACATTCTCCCTGCTTCCCGAGCACCGTGTCCTGGACGCGAGGGGTCATGGCAGGGCGGGCTGCGTGCCGGGGTCCCCGAGGAGAGCAGGAGGCCTTGGTCCTGGCTGGGCACTCTCCAGACCGGCACGGCGACCACGGGAAAGGGGCGTTTCAAGTGGAAATCATGTCGCCCAGCACCGTCGGAAGATGGCCCCAGCGAGGGCATTGGTCGAACTCACTGTCGTAACTTCCGGGGACGCCGTCCTGTGTTCTGCTTTCACGGCATACCTGTCCCTGGGGGCTGTGCCTGGGAAACGGCCGGCTGTGGACCAGTGCCAGCCAGCACCATGCCATTCCCGTGAGCCGCTCCCCTGGGCTCTGGGCATCCTCCAAGTTTTCACCTTGGCCGTGCTGCCCGCAGGACAGCGGTGGCCTTGGAGCAGCTGCGTGTTTTTGTGTCTCACGCAGGCCCTGTTCCCGCTCCGGCCATGTCTCCCTGCAGCCCAGCACCTGCCCTCTACTGAGCCGCCATGTGGGTTCTGTGCGGCCCTTGCCAGGCCCTCCTCGTGGCCATGAGACCTTTGTCTGGTTTAAACTTTACACTTGATCTTAGCCAAACTGCCGGGAAGCGATTGGTTAAGCTTTAAAGGTGTAAGGGACCTGGGTAAAGATCGGAGGTCGTTGCTCTTGTGTGAAAGGGTCACTGTGTATGTCGTGGGGGTAAGGGGGGCGTTAATTCCCTGCCCTGTAGCTGTCTGTCACCAGCTTAATTCCTTGTGGAGTTCAGTCTCCTGTCGGCTGATTTAGTCATAATTGACTGGAGTTTTGGGGGTAATTTTTCTTCATTTGGAAACATAAAATAGGTACATTTCCTGTTTCTTTAGAGTTACCAAGTAGGATGTTAATCTTATTAATACAGTTTGTGGTTCTAGTTTTCACATGGCAACTAGGACCAGGCTTGGGGGTGGCTGTGCGCATGCTCTCTGTTGGCTCTCTTTCCGCGAGCCTTGCAGTTCTTCCGTGTTTTCAATGCTGCGTTTCTGACCTTGTTTCTGCTCAGGGTGCTGGTCAAGATAAACTTGGGATCTACGTCAAGTCCGTCGTAAAAGGAGGTGCTGCGGATGTGGTCAGTATAACTTTAAAGATGTGAATTTCCTATGTGATAGCTAACCAACGATAAAAGATCGTCCACTGGCATTTCTAGTCATAAACATTAAAAACTGCTGCTGAAAACCAGCAAATAGCAAGTGTACTTACCACTGCCTTCCCTTCCTCCCTCGGCCTCGCGGTCCCTCTGGACACGGTGCTGGGCGCCACAGGACGGGCGGCTGGCCGCGGGGGACCAGCTCCTCAGTGTGGACGGGCGGAGCCTGGTCGGACTCTCTCAGGAAAGGTATCGTTTATGTGTTTGCTTTCGGCCTCATGCTAACGTTCGCAAGGATAGTTCACATCAAATGTTGAAATTGGACGACGCAAAATAATGCTGAAAAGCTGTGTCGTTACCCTCACCTGTTTAAGTATAAAAAACTCTTAGTACACATGACATTTCATGTGTTAGTAAGATGTAAATATGTGTTTTAGTCGGGAGCAGTTTTTTGGAGTTTAAATAATATTCCTGACACCGGCTAAGATTTCTGTGCTCCTGCATCGCTCCAGGGATAATGGAGGCGGGCGTGCACGTCCTTATAACGGGGCGGAGGCTGAGGACACTGTGAGCGCGGCTGGGCTGCGGGCACGCTGATCCCAGGCGCCTGGGGACCACGCCAGCGCCCTCCTGACCTCGGCGCTCTCCCTCTAGGGCCGCGGAGCTCATGACAAGGACCAGCTCGGTGGTGACACTGGAAGTGGCGAAGCAAGGAGCCATCTATCATGGCCTGGCCACCCTGCTCAACCAGCCATCCCCGATGATGCAGAGGCGTAAGCACTGCTGGGGAGGGTGGGTGTCTCCTGTGGTGACGGCTCACAGCAGGCCAGCTGCCGCTTCCCACGGGCCAGCGCCTTATGAGCAGGACCGGTTCCGTCCAGTGTCCAGTTCTAAAGAGGACACCGGATGGGCCTTGCGGGAGCCAGGATTCCCGTGTGGACCTGCGAGCCACCTGCCACCTTTCCGGCCCCGCCAGTCCCTGTGAGCGATGGGCGGGGTCAGGTCTGCTGGCAGACGCAGGCTGCGCTCTCAGAATAAAAACGTCAGCTTAGGTCTTTATCACAGGAGTTAGTGCAGAACCACAGGAAAAACCAGGGCCGCACACGATGCTTTAAGTCTCCGGTACTTTACACCTCAGTCAGACCCCCTAACCGGTGCCCGCACGCCCGGCCGGGCGGGGGCTCTGCGTGGCGGCAGCGCCTGGACCCGCCGTCCACAGGAACAAGGGGAGGGTCTGAGAGCCGCGCTGGACCAGACACCTGCCTCGGCGTATTGGTCTGCTGCTTTCATGCCGCGGTGTTTAACAGCTTGGTGGTCTGGTTTCTCCGTTTACCGTCATTCCAGAGAAACAAACTAGGCAGAGTTAGAAACCAGCGGGGAAGCTTAAGCCGATAATAAACCAGGGTCACTGAGAAAATAAGCTTTGAAAAGCATGCCTCTTCCCAGTAATGTCAGTTAAGTGTTACTTTATTTGAAAATCTTTCAAAGATTCTCTAGAAAGACTTTATTGTTTCTTCCACAAAAACAAGTTTTACTCATGGAGTTTGAACGTTTCCTTTAAAAGTGAGTGGGATAGGAAGTGCCACCGAGCAGAGCAGGCCCTGTGAGCGTGTTTTGCTTTCAGTGTCAGATCGCCGAGGCTCAGGAAAACCCCGACCAAAGAGCGAAGGCTTCGAGCTCTACAGCAACTCCGCTCCCAACGGCTCGCCCGAGAGCCCCCCGCTGCCGTGGGCGGAGTACAGCGAGCCGAGGAAGCTGCCCGGCGACGACCGGCTGCTGAAGAACCGAGCCGACCACCGCTCCAGCCCCAACGTGGCAAGTAAGAGCCACCGGGCTTCCCTGTCCTCGCCGGCCCACCCAGGGTCCCCTCGTGTGGAAGCGCGATGTTACTAGGTTGGGAACTTCCGATGCAGGTGCTGCGCTCGGCAGGTGCACGGACAGTGTCTCTCACCCCTGTCACGGGTTGTTCACAAGGAAAAAGCGGCCCAAGACCACGTGCCCGTCCTAGTCTGTGGAGGGCTGTGGCGCTGGGCTCTGATTGGTCAGGAGGCAGGAGGCCCTCTCAGGCCTGTTGGCTCTGTGCCGGGCACCGTGAAGATGCCGGCCCTGGGGCTGCCCGTAGGCACTCTGGTTAGGCAGCACCTGGTCCAGGCTGGGACCTTTCTGTCCGACTCTCCCCGCAGATCAGCCTCCAAGTCCTGGAGGGAAAGGGGCCTACGCCCCCGGCACGGCAGCGAAGATAACGTCCGTCTCCACGGGAAACCTCTGCTCGGAGGTCAGAGCCCACCCCTCCTCCACCCTCTCTCCCCGCCTCCCTCACAGCGGCCTGAGCGAGGGCTGACCCCCCTCAGCGTTCTCGGTAGCTCCCAGGACTCCTCTCTTGGGTTCACTGTGAATGAACAAGTCAGGGCAGAGTAAGGGGTTCCGTTACTCTGGGTGGTGGATCAGGCACTTCTCGCCTTGAACCGTTTCCAGGTGTCTGCACTCTGTCTGTGGCTGCTGGGGCTCAGAGCCAGGCACAGGCTGTGCGGCGCTCACCTCTCCCCTCGATTGCGGTTTGCAGGAGCAGACGCCCCCGCCGCGGCCCGAGGCCTACCCCATCCCCACGCAGACATACACCAGGGAGTACTTCACCTTCCCCGCCTCCAAGGCCCAGGACCGGGCTCCTCCTCCTCCTCCTCACGGCCAGTGGTCCACTTACGAGGAGGAGCCGCACGTGCACGTGGACGGCAGTTACCCCAGCCTCGCGGCGCAGGTTAGCAGGGAGGGGTTCACTGTGCTCCCGTGGAGACCCCACACAGACCCTCCACAAGGTGAAGCTGCCACCTGAGGCCTGGGGCCTTTTGTTCAGCAGCCTGCCGGCGGCATCTGTTCCTCCCGGCTGTGCGGCTGGTGCGGGAAGGGGGCGGCGGGGAGGGTGCTGAGCTGGAAGACCCTTTGTTCTCTTGCTGTTGGGCTAAGGAGGTCGTCACGTGGGGTGGTCTCAGTTGGCAGGGCCAGTGTGGCATCAAGGAATGCGGTGCGGCCCCCGGGACAGGCGGGCTTTGTTGTGGGAAGCTGCCCGGGCACTGGATGCACAGGTCACCGTGGTCCCTGCCGGGAGCTGAGCGGGGAGAAGTCAGGTCGTGCTCCTTAGAGACAGAACCATGGGACGAGCTGTCTCAGAGGACCAGACCTGCACCCCCGTGGCGTGACAGCCCCTCACCGAGGCGCGCTCAGAGCAAGGGAGAGGCCGGAGCCTGGAGTGGAGGGAGACTGCCAGTTTTTCAAGTGACATCATATTTTTCTGCTTCTTTAAGAGCTAGTTCTTATTTTGTTGGGTTGTTTTTAAGGAAGGAAAACATTTATTTCTCAAGTTTGCATCTTCAGTTTCTCCTCACTGACAGGACGGGATGTCTGACTCAGACACAGAGTGAGGCATTTCACCAGATCCGTCTGCTTTAGGCCAGTCCTGAGAAAGGACTTCTTTCAGCCTCGCAGCGCGGTGTGTGCGGCAGGTGTGAGCTCTCTGAACCCCAGGGGCTGTCTGTCTCACTGCGGCTCCTGCCTCTCCTGCGCTCGCTCCTGCGTCTGCCCCTGCTTCCGCCCTCAGGGCTGCTGGTCCGGGATGAGCACTGGGACTCAGGAGCCATGTGAGGCCACACGGTGGGGTTCTGACCCTCCCGTAGTAGTGAGAGTTTTACTACAGAGAAGGAATGCCCGTTGATGTTCCCATAACCAAGCTAAACACCTTCATCCTGCAGTCAGTCCGTGGCTGGCACCCCGGAGGGTGTGTGCGGTGGGCTGGGGAGGAGGATGGGCACCGTGCTGGATGCCTCTCTTCCCGCCGGCAATGCAGAGAAGGCACAGCTCCTCCTGCTTTGCACCAGGGGAGCATCTCACGGGAACGCCTGCCACTGTGGCGGCCCCTGGCACGGGCAGGCTCAGCCGCCCTCTGCGCTCTCATCGGTCCAGTAACATCTCCCGGAGACAAAACGTTTATGAATGTCCAGTAATTTCTTCTGAAAGAATGGCTGGAACCTGACAGTTTTCCTTTCTCTTTCCAGCGTGCGACCCGTTCCCAAGAGGAGCTCCGGGAAGATAAAGCGTATCACCTGGAGCACCACCGCGTGGAGGCCATGATGGATCGTAAGTCTGACAGCGACCTGTGGATCAACCAGAGCTCCTCGGTGGGCTCCAGCGCGTCCAGCCAGGAGCACCTGGACCACGCGTCCAAGCCAGGCACGCCTGCGTCCACCCTCACCAAGAGTGGCCCTGGGCGCTGGAAGACCCCCGCCACGGGGCAGCCCGTGCCAGCAGCGGTGCCCCAGCCCGGCCGCACGGACCTGCCCCCACCGCCGCCACCGCCTCCCGTGCACTATGCCAGCGAGTATGACGGGATCCCAATGGAGTTGCCTCTCCCACCCCCGCCCGCCAGCCAGCTGGGACCGCCGTCTGCGCAGGTGGCCGCCGCGGAGCGGAAGAAGAGGGAGGAGCACCAGCGCTGGTACGAGAAGGAGAAGGCGCGGCTGGAAGAGGAGCGGGAGCGGAAGCGCCGGGAGCAGGAGAGGAAGCTGGGCCAGATGCGCACGCAGACGCTGAACCCTGCCCCCTTCTCTCCCGTGACCGTGCAGCCGATGAAGCTGGAGAAGCCGGCCACGCTGCAGAGGCCCCAGGAGACGGTCATCCGGGAGCTGCAGCCCCAGCAGCAGCCCCGCACCATCGAGCGCAGGGACTTGCAGTACATCACTGTCAGCAAGGAGGAGCTGTCCTCCGGGGACAGCCTGTCCCCCGACCCCTGGAAGCGCGACGCCAAGGAGAAGCTGGAGAAGCAGCAGCAGCTGCACATCGTGGACATGCTGAGCCGGGAGATCCAGGAGCTGCAGGGCAAGGCCGAGCGCAGCGCTGAGGAGAGCGACCGCCTGCGCAAGCTCCTGCTCGAGTGGCAGTTCCAGAAGCGGTTGCAGGAGTCCAAGGAGAAGGACGAGGACGACGAGGAGGAGGAGGAGGACGTGGACACCATGCTGCTCACGCAGCGGCTGGAGGCCGAGCGCAGAGCCCGGGTAAAGGGGCCGGCGGGGCGGCGGGAGGACGCTAGCCAGGCCCCTAGAGGTGGACGGGGCGGGCTGGCAGCGCTCAGGGATGCCCCTTGGACAGTGGGAAGCCAGCCCAGTAGGACCTCAGCTGCCACGAGCAAACTTACCGTCTCCAGCACTCGGTGGGGAAAAGAAGGGAGCGCCAGTAGCGTGATGAGGGGCTGGCAGGACTCACTCGTAGGCAGGTAGTGAGCGGCGGGGCTTTGCGGGCCCACAGGCTGCCTCGCTGCTCGGCTCCACGGTGAGTGGGCTAAGGGCGCCAGACCTGTCCACAGCGGGCAGCACGGGGCGGGCAGCAGGACGCCACTCCACACCTGAGCTCGGCTCCGCTTCACCCCACAGCAGGCTCCCGGGGGGCCGCGGCCTGGAGCAGGTGTGCAGTGCCAGCGAGCGGCAGGGCCAGTGCCCAGGCCCTGGGAGCCAGCTGGGCTTTTCCTCTCCTCCAGGCGCACACCCCACTGGTGCTCTCACGTCACACACAAGAAAAGCCAAGCACGGTGGGCACACGGGTAGTCGCCCAGCGCCACCTCTGAGGATTTTTGTTAGCCGCTTGCAAGAACCAGGCAGAGGCCTGATGGGCACGGTTCGCAGAGCGGCGGTGCCCTTTCAGGCGGGTGGCTGGAGTGGTTTTCCTTTGTGCCCTCATATTCCGAGGAAGACAGCCGAGAGCCTGTCCTTTGTCTTTTGGATTTTGTTTCTAATCCAGCTTTCCTTTGGTGCTGCCCTTACTGGATGGTCTGACGCAGGAGTTTAGTGAGACATCCACCCCTCTTCCGGCCAAGTCGGCATGGAGTGTGGAGCGAGCCTGCTCACCCACATACCTACAGGGTGCAGGCCCTCGCCAGATGCGCATGCAGCTTTGCCCAGAGTTCAGGTGGAGTCCCTCTTATGACACGAACGTTTCCGAAATGGAGGCCTCGATGCTGTTACCTTGTTTTATTGGCATTTTCCAACTCGTCAGAATAAGCTTCCTTCCGAGTGACTGCCATCGCCGCTGTCTCCCTGGCACTGGTGACGGTTGGCATGAGGACCCTGGCCTCCGTGTAACTCTCCAGCCAGGCACCTGCCCGGGGCCTTTTCCTCGGCCGGCCACCATCACTAGTGGACACGCGGCAGGCGGGTCAGTAATTACACATTTCTGTAAAGACGGACTTTTTAATGGAAGGCCTCTGAACTGTGATTTCGGAACATTCCTTACGTTTTAGTTAGAGGCATCTGCCTATTTACTCCTGATTCTGATTGAGATGAAGACCTTAGTCGCCAGCTAAGCACGCTGAGGGAAAGTTACCTTTTCCAGTCACGTGTGTCTTAGAACCGCAGTGTTAGAGTCTGAAAACCAGAGACCAGCCCGCAGCCCCTGCTTCCCTCGGGCCCTTCAGGAGCAGGAAGCTGGAGAGCTGGCGGTGGGACAGCCGGACCTAACTTTCTCCCTCCTCTCTTTCTCCCTGTCACCTGCAGCAGACTGCTGTGCCCGCAATCTCTGTTCTAGATTTGGTATGTGCTCACTCCTGTCCCCTCCCTCCTGTCCTGGTTCCCTTTCCTCAGTGGCGTTTGTGTCTCCAGTAGCTGAGCCCCGGGCCCTGACCAGCCTGTAGTCGTGACTCTGAGCATGCCTCTGACTGTGTGGACTTTGAGTTTTTCTTTGCTTTTCTCCTTTCATTCTGTGTAACTGTTTATGGTTTCGACCTTTCCTCAGTTTTAGTCATAAAATTGATTTTGTGTATTCTTCTTAGTCACAAACACATGGGCAAGTGGAAAATGTTTGCAAAGAGGAATCCGTCTCATTCTTGTTCCATCAGAAGTAGGAGCAAGATATGGAACTATAGAAACTCATTTGAACGGTCTGGACGATGCCCGCTCAGAGGTCACTCTAGGATGTGACTGTCGGTTGCTGGCCTGAGAGACCCCAGTGAGCATGTGTGGCTTTCCCAGTGCCGTCCGAGCCGGCCGTCAGCATCCCTCTGTGCACTGGTGTGTGTGGTGTTGGTCACCCAGTGCCCATCACGCGCAGTTGCCCGTCTGCCATCTGCCAGGCAGTCCTGTCAGCTTTCAATCAGTATTTGTTCCCCGGCTTTTCAGTAATGGGCCCCGATCAGGTACAACTCAGGCTTGACTCGAACGGCCTTTAAACCCATCGGCCGCCTCGCCTCGCCTGCCTCTCCCATGATTCCACAGACAGCCTGGAGTCCCCCCAGAGAAGGCCACCCCGTGGTGGAAGGGGGTTTTCTGAGCCTCACTTCTGCACAAGACGCCCCTCCATCTTTCAGAGACATCAGGGCTCTGTGGTCCCATCCCCCCTGGCGGCTTTCCAGTCGGGTCTAATGTGCGGCCGTGGGAATGGCACCCTCCAGCACCCAGGCAGGAAGGGTTGACTCAGATATAAAAGCTTCAGGCGGGAACGAGCAGAGAAGCTCCCCAGGGCTGCCCCTTCAGAGGGGACTGGCGGGCCGGCTCTCCCTGTTGAGGTGGAGGGGTCTGGGCAGTAGGAATTGGCCACTCAGAGCCCAAGGGCCGCGTCAGGCAGGCGCCTCCTGTGGGCGTTAGGAGGGCACCGTGTGTGGGGGGGTCAGACCACCAGATGAATATGATTTAAGCGAAGGGCGTGGCCTCTGCCCGTCCCGTGCATGTTGCCGGAGCGGCTCTGTCCTGAGGAGCATCCTCTCCTCCCCCTCGCTGGTAGCTGTGCGCCCGGCCCAGGGGAGCAGGTGCCGGAGGCGAGCGGGTGTCTGCGGGGCAGTGCTCCTGCAGGGGACGCGTGGCCGAAGGCTGCGGAGGACAGGTTTCTCCGGGACACTGTGCTTATCAACAGACCGCCCTTTAGTGAGAATGCCAAGAAGCCGAGTGTAAGTTAAAGGTACCAGTGGTGTGCTTTTGAGGCACAAAGTTACACAGATCTCAGCTGCACGTCCTCTTTCTTGGACCTGAACGAGCTGTGAGACGTGTGAGCGGCCCGCAGAGCCGACCTGGGTCAGGCTGCGTCCTCGCTCTGCCTGCCCAGACAGTTCCTCTCGGAGGGCTGTGTAGTCCGGGCCGTCTTGATTCTTGCCGGAACGATTATTATATAGCGTCTAGAGACGCCCCTCCAAATGGGACTTCCCGCAAGCCGGCTCTGACCCAGGGGACTTGCCATTCCTGAGCTCTGGCTTAAATGAAGGGATCAGGTGGTTTTCTTCTGTCGCTAGGGCTTTGTTTTGTGGGACAGTTTAAAGCTGCCTATCTTTGAGGAAAAAGCAAACACTGTGTGAAGCCTGGTAGCATATGGGGGGGATTGGGGGGTTGGGGGCCCGCAGGGGCGACACCCCAGCCTTACTCTCCCGTGCAGCCCGGAACCACAGGGTGGTTCCTTCCCCCAGGGTGGAGAGAGGGAGGGTTTTTAAGAGAAAATGTCTGCTGACAGGTTTGTAGGGAGCATTCGAACTGTTGTTTCGAGAACCGTGATTGTTCTGGCTCCTGTCCTGAGTACGGAGGGCGCTTCGAGGCGCAGTGTCATGCTCAGAACTGCTTTCCGGTTAGGCCCCGACCGTGTGATGTGGGACGCATCTGGGGTGGCACAGGTGCCTTTGCTGCACTGATGCGGTTCACACTTTCCGAAAACCACGTTCCCGCCGAAGGTTCGGCATCAGCTGCGGCTCCACTTTGTTTTTGTCGGGGCTCTTGTCCTCCTCGGTGCTGGTCACTGAGCATCCGCTGCCGGCGGAGCGCCCCCTGCAGGGAGCTCCGGGTGGCAGGCCGTGTGCCCTGGAGCAGGCGCTCCGCTCTTTACCCATAGCTCCTCTTCCTGCTGCACAGCTCCCTGAGAGCCGCACCCTGACACCCCGGGCTCCCTGACTAGCTGACGAGGAAGTGGACCCTAATCTCTTTCTCAGATGGTCATTGTGTGTGGCAGGAAGAGCCTGGTGGCCGGCCTGTCGCTTCCCCACCGGGACAGGGTGTGCTTCCCGCAGTCAGCAGGGGCCAGGCTAGGTTTGTTTAAAGAACAATGCACGCACAGCCCAAGGGACCCTCAGTGGAGTAACTCACTCCACAGATGTGCACCCCCCAGGGAGCTGTGTGAGTCCTGCAGTGGGTGGACTGAGCGAGGGGAGGGGGGCTCAGCCCACTGCTGTGAAGGGCACGAGCTGGGGAGAGTGGTTTCAGAGGGAGCCGTGCGCTGTGCCTCCTGGCGGAGGAGCCTCGGTTCCCGTAGAGAAGGGGTGTCAGCAGAGGGAGTCGCAGACAAACCCCACCAGGAGGGTACAGGAGCTGGAACCCCGCAGGAGGTCTGTCTGAGGTTTGAAGGTCCTCAGGGCTTGAACGGTGCGAAGGAGAGGAGATGGCGAGCAGGTGACGGTTTGAGACGGCACCTGTGGCCAGCCGTCTCCTGGAAATAGGATGCGTGGTCTGCAGGTGGCGGTATGGCCTCGTGGGCATCCAGGCAGCACAGCGAGTTGGAAGGAGGTCCCCCCACAGTTCCTGTTCGAGTCTGGGATCTGGGCGGGAGCCTCCCAGGCAGGAAAGGAGCTCATGGGGCCCACGGCAGGTCCAGGGGGAACTGGTGGCCAAGGGCCAGGGGGGGGGAAGATGCTAGAAAGGTGGTCCCCAAGACCAGGCACACCTTATCCCTGCTCGTGGGGTCCCGGGCTGCCCACACAGAGGCCGGCGTTTACTCGCCACCTGCCACGGTGCCGGCTTCTCACTCGGGTGGGAACGGAAAGAGCAGGAACGAGGCTGGCGGAGGTGTTCCCGGAGCCATGACTTGGGGTGCCCGTGTCTGTCAGTGATGAGCTGATTAGCGTGACTGGACACGCGTAGAAGAGCCGTGCTTGTCTGGAGCGGGATGTGTGAGCGGGTTCACTCTGCACGGCGGCCCCCAGGGGTAGGGTGGGACGGCTGTAGGCGGCCGCGTGCAGTTGTCGCACTCAGTGTGAGTTGTCCCAGCCCTGCTTTGACCCCGTGTCCGTGTTGCTGTGTGTGTGTGTCTGCGTGTCGCCGTGTGTGCTGTGTGTCTGCGGGAGCCCGCAGGAAACTGAGGTGACGGTGTTGTCAGTTACAGGACGAGGAGCGCCGGCGGCAGCAGCAGCTGGAGGAGATGCGGCTGCGGGAGGCGGAGGAGCGCGCCCGGCAGGAGGACCAGCGGCTGCGGCAGGAGGAGGAGCGGGGCAAGCGGGACGCCGAAGAAAAGGTTATGGTCCTCTAGGGCGTTTGCCGTGTGCGGGCGGAGCAGGGCCCGGCCAGCCCCCTGGACCGCCCGCTGCCTCGGGCCTGCCTCTCCGCTGTCTCCAGACTCCTTGCTCTGCGCGTCTCTGCTTTACGTGGAGGTGACGGTGGCTCCAGGGGCTCGCCTCGAGGTGGAGCTGTGGGAACAGCAGGGACAGAGCGGGACAGCCTGTGAACACTGCGTCTCCCAATAGGCCCTTCCGCCATTGCTCCTCCTCGTGGTAAAGAGCAGGCGGCTGTGAACGCCACGAACAGGAGAATGACAGTGTGTAACCTGCTAGATGCTCTGACTTACACTTGGTTTCCACGTGTGGTGGTTCTAACTCAAGCAGTCCTTTCACTGAACTTCGATGAGGCGGGTTCGGCGGTTCTGGCGGGGAGGGGCTGGGTGCTGCTTCTGTCGCCTGCAGGGAGGCTCCGCCCCCGCGTGCTGGGGCCGCGGTCCTCGGCCACTTCCCTTCTGTGAAGGTGGAGCTCGAGTGCCAGACTTCTGATGGAAAATCTCCTTTTTATTACAGTCCCTTCTTTGATAGTCCTGCGACCTGTGTCCATAGAGCCCCCTCCCCCCGAGAAAGGACTTGCAGGAGCTGGGAGGACCTCACCGCTGAGAGGGAGGCGGGCAGGCGGGGACTCCTGCAGGGGACAGGAGTTGAGGTGATGAGGGTGTCTGCCTGCGGTGGGCCCTTGCCTTCCCAGAGCCTGTCCTGCTCCCATGGGGTCTGCACAGCTCGGGTCCCGGGCGAGCTTCCGGGGGCGATGGCGTTCCAGAGGCGGAGTCCTGGGCCTCGGTGGTGTGTGAGATGCTGCCCTAGCTCCCTGCCCCAGCACACACCACCCTGCCTGAGCGCCAGGCGGCACCCGGGCTCCGCTCCATGCGGGTGCCCAGGGCAGGTCTGTGCCACACTCTCCCTTTCAGCGCTGCTTCTGTGCGTGAGTGGCCGCATGAAGAGCTGGCTCACCTTTTTTATACAGAAAGCCCAAACCGAGGGGTTTGCTTTGTTACAGAAAGACGCTGGGCAGGGCAAAGGCCTTTCGGGCCCTGCGACCAGACCTGCTCCTCGCGCAGGAGGGCGTGCTGGGCCCTGGCACAGCACCCACTGTCTCGCCAAGGCCGGGGAGCCCAGCGCTCCCCCTGGATCAGATTCCACACCCCAACGGGACACTATTTTGTGTAAAAAATAAAAAAAAGGTTGTCCTTTAGTATGTCTCCATGTAGACTGAGCAGATAGAGCGAGGAATCGGGGCTGGCGTTGGCTTTTAGTTTTCTCCCTCCGAAGGTGAGGCTCTGCCCGACCGGAGTGTGGTCCCTGGTGGTGTGCGTGCTGTGTGCACGTGTGTGGTGTGGGTGCGGGCTCTGTCTCGAGGCAGTAGGGGGCACTACCACTTGAAATGGGGACTAAACACGTTAATCCTGACGCCAGCAAGGTCCCCAAATTTCTTTCTTTGGTTGAGTGAATTGAAAAAGCGTTGTGCTCCATTCTGTAGCGTTAACCATTCTCATTAAGGCCGGTTATTCTGTTTTCTCATTGCCTTTCTCACTTTTTCTTGTGTTCTAAGACTTCTGTCAATCTAACAAAATTGTGCTGTTACCTTTTTTAATGTTTTAATAATTTTAACACTGTCAACTGGAGTTTTTGCAGATGTATGTCAGAAAATGTATGTGTCGAAATATATTTGAATATCTTGTTGCTGTTGCTCTACTTTCTGTCTGTCGGGGGCTGAAGACCTGAGTGTAGACTGAAGAACTGGAGGGGTGTTTGTCTGAGGCGCTTTGGGGCCTGAGCAGTGTTGCTCGCAGCGGGTAGTGTCCTGACCTCCCTCCCCTTCCCCCTCCACGAGGGACGGGAGGTGAGCCAGGGCCTCGTGGGAGGCACTGGAGTCTGCAGTGAGAGCATGTAGGTGTGGGAAGCAGGGAGCCTCTTTCTGGATGGTTTGGTCTCTAAACGCCGCAGTAACAGGTAAGTTACCATCCGCATGGGAGAGGGACAGAGGCCGAGAGCAGCAGAGGAGAGGGCAGAGGCTGGTGGGACAGGCACGGGGACAGGGATGGAGCAGGAGGAGGCCCGGGTGCTTCTTCCTTCTGTTTTATGTCCC
This sequence comes from Lasiurus cinereus, assembly GCA_011751065.1. Lineage (NCBI taxonomy): Eukaryota > Metazoa > Chordata > Mammalia > Chiroptera > Vespertilionidae > Lasiurus > Lasiurus cinereus. The sequence continues at coordinate 1,483,919 of JAAGEH010000152.1, forward strand.
GTGACTCCAGGCAGAACGGAGGTGTGCGTGAGACTCAGGGATGCCTGTCTGTGGTCGATCTAGCCGTCTCTGTCCTGGCTCTTCCTCCTTCACTCTCATTCGTCCTCAGTATGGCCCGGGGCTGGGACTGATCAGCCTTTGCTGCCCTGCAAGGCCCAGTGGGGTGGCTGTGGTCCGCTCTAACCTTGTCTGACCTTTGCACTTTTTTGTTCCCGCCTGCAGAGGCGACAGGAAGAAGGGTATTACAGCCGCCTGGAGGCCGAGCGGCGCCGACTGCACGACGAGGCGGATCGCAGGCTGCTGGAGCCCGAGGAGCCGGCCCTGTGCCGGCCGCCGCTGCCGCGGGGCTACGAGCCCACAGCCCTGCCCGCCCCGGCGGGCGCGCCACCCCCCCCACCGCAGCGCACCACCTCCTCCCTACAGGCGCAGGCCCTGTCCCCCGACTCCCTGTACACCGCCAAGCTGGTGGCCTACACCGAGGAGGAGGAGGAGGAGGAAAGCCCCCCAGGTCAGGATGAGTGCTCCCGCACCAGGACGTCGCGCGGGCACCTTAAGCCGCGCCCGGCCTCCGATGGCATCTTTCTCTCCAACTCATTCCAGCCGCCCTCGGCCAGGGTCAACAGTACTGCCCACAGAGCAGGCCAGCCCCCGCCCCCTCCACAGCCAGCAGGCTTCTACCATCTGGGCCGCTCTAGGGCCAGAGGTAAAGGGCGGGGCCCCCAGTCCTCCCTCCTGTCTTGCTGATTGGACCTTGGCATCTGTGCGCTGGCGTACGGTCCGTCTCGGCCACCTCGCTGGGCGTCTGAATCGAGCTGATCAGTGGGCTCAGCATGGGGACCTCCCTCTGCCTCGATTGCAGTGTCTGCTCCTCTCGCCCCGTGATTCGCACTCTGAAACCCCCTCTCTTCCCCCCCACACCAATCGGGTCTCTCCCTCCTCGGTCGTGAAGTACTGTTGGTCTTGGCCTCACGCTCTGCCTCTCCCAGCGATTGCTGTGTTAGGGTGAACTTGTGCCCTTTTCCCGCTTTTGGCGTCTACAGATGATTCCTCTTACTAACGGTCAGGGTGCACGTTAGCTTCCTGCTGTTTCACCGAAGCAGCGCTCCCTGCTGGGGATCCCGTGCCTGTGGGGCTGCAGCAGAGGCCCACGCAGTGGCCAGGGCCGGGGCCCGAGACCCGGTCACTTGCTCTCGTGGCCCCCCTCCTCCGAGCGCACAGCGCTGGCAGCAGACCCGTGGGCACACGCTGGCTGGGGTCCTGCCGTGCCGGGCCCAGGGCCACGGGTGCACATTCAGGGAGCATGCTGAGGCAGCGCTGGGAGATGAACATAACCACAAATTCGGAGGATTCGGGTTTCAGGCTCGTCCCTGTGCTGGCGTCTTCTGTGGCCCCCGCGGGCCGCACCTGGACTCAGGACAGTTCGTCCCATGGGGAGCGGCTAATCTGCACACGGGCCTTCGGCTCGTGCCAGGTGTGGCTCCCGTGTCACACGTGGCTCCGCCAGGTCCTGCTCAGCGCTCTGAGCCACGTGGGAGGCTCAGTGAGTAAAGTGTGGGTTGAGTCACTCAGAAACCAAAATGTAATCTTTTTGTCAGGTTTCTGGTGTAAGTATCTGGAAGGTGATAGCTGTAAGACTTTTAAGGATTTCTTTAAATCCCTTCCTGAGAAAATGTATTTAGAGGAAGGGAGGGAGGGAGGGAGGGAGGGAGAGGAAAATCAATCAGTTGCGTCCCGCACTCCCCGACCATAGATCGAACCCTCAGCCTCTTGGTGCAGGGACGGATGGTGCTCCAGCCCACGGCCACCAACCAGGGCAGGAAGGAGGTGCATTGTGGAGCAAGATGCTGTCAGGCCCTCCCAGCACATGACCAGCCGAGCTTAGATGTTGTTCGTGCTGTGACAGGAGGAGGAGGAGGAGGGTGGGCAGCAGAGGCTGTGGCTGAGTCTCACTCCACCATCTTGGCTTCAGTCACACCACTAACCCTCGGGTCTCACGCCTGACGCCCTGCTGCTGCTCTGAGCACCGAGCGGCGCCGGGTGCGAGCAGGTCTGAGCTCCCGGCCCCTCACTGGCTCGCTCAGCTCTGCCCAGCTGGCTCTGCAGCCTGGACCCGCTCCTGCTGTTCCTTCCACTGGGCGCCGGGCGGGCAGGGCGGGGTCGGAGGTCAGCCCAGCTGTGCACTCACGTTCTCTGAAAGGTGTTTGACGTGCATGGTCCAGTTCCTACGTAGTTGGCTGGAAGTCTCTGACACTTGGAGTCCCTAGGAATTTGGAAAAGTTGGTTTTTACCAGTGGAAGGAACACTGCCATTCTTAACACAGCTCAAGAGATACAACGTTTTTGAAACGAACAAGATGAAAAAATTTACAATTAAATCTACACAGTTCTGGGCAGATAGTTTACCGAACGGCCTGCTGTGGATTGGCTTGAGTTAGAGATGGGCTCCTGTGGGGTCTTCTGAGGCTTTGCTGGGGGTGCCTTCCCGTATGTGACCGTGGAAAACTCTCCTGCGGGCAGGGACCGCGCCATCACAGAGCAGCGAGCGCCTCTGACAGGGCGGACGCAGTCCTGTGCCCAGCAGTCCTGTGGCCTGTCCCATCCAATCCCTGCTCTCCGGCCTTTCCCGGCAGTTTTGTTAAGGCGGATTCTCCCCTACGTAGAAAGTCCACACGCTGTCATGTATGAGGACTCGAACGATAGGTCCCGGGGCCAGATGAGCTGCTTTGGCTGCCCTCCCACCGCCGTCTGCAGCCTCCGTGGGTCTGCACAGCCCCGTGCAGAGGGCAGGTGGGCTCCGGGCCCAGTGCTGCTCACAGCTGTGTTCATGCAGGCGGCCATTTTGTGCCTGCGGACTAGTGTCCACGCCAGGGACCTTGGTAGCCCATTCATGTAAAAATTTTTAATGACAGCCATTTGTTTTTGGGGGAAATGCAGTAGCTGCCCTGAAAAGATTCACTTCAGCGGAGCAATCACGTCTTAATCCGTGGGTCATGTGTGCTCAGTGACCTTGCAGGAAAATTCCCGGTGTTGGGGGTGTCTGGAACGTTCTGGCCCCCCACCCCAGGCTGTCTTCTGTGGGTCCTTCTGACCTCTGTGAACTTACTGATGAGAACTTTTGATTGTTACCCCAAGGCCTGTGCTGGCTTCTCTGTCCCTGACGGACTGGGCAGCACCCGGGAGCAGTGATTGGATGGCTCAGGCCAGGGGGACGGGAGTGGCCGTGGATGGAGCTTTTGTCTGATTTGAAGCGCTTTCGCTTTCTTCTTCTTTTGTAGCTTAAAGTGCCTGATTCTCTGTGGGCGCTGTGTCCTTCCCGTGACACAGGGTTTGAAATAATGCAGTACTTTAACGCTGGCTTTTTCTCTTTCGGGAAAGGACCCAACTCTTTCACGGGATCTTCTGGGACCCTTGCTGGTGCTCACGACGCCTGTCGGGACCCGAGAGAGAAGCTGTCGAGAAGGTAATTTGCACTGGACACGTCCTCCCCCTGCTGGCACGCGGCTGCACCGGCCTCAGACTCCACGGTCTGTCGGTCAGGTCAGGTGGGCGCCAGTGCACCGAGCTCCATGCCTGTGGCGCCCAGGTCTCAGACACGGGGGTGGCACGGGCTCGGGCTCTGGAAGCAGTGCCATGCGGCTCGGCGGGCTCTGGGGTGGGCCTCGTGCCTGCGGGACAGCACCCGCCTGCCCAGAGGCACGCAGGGGACCGCGGAATGCCGCCCCGAGCGTCCTCGCAGGTTCTCCTCCGACGTGCTTTGCCCAGACAGCTCTCAAAGCCAGAGAGGATGACACCGGAGTCGGTAGCACCTTCACGCCGTGCCCACTCCGTGAGGTGCCGGGCAAGGGCCTCCCGGGCCAGGGCGCGCCGCCCGCTGGCCGGGCCCTGACGTGGCCGTGGCCGGAGGAGGAGCTGTTTTTAGGAGGAGGAGGAGGTTTTCCTTTCTCCTCCTTGGACCGAGCCTTCGTTTCAGTTCTAGGAGAGTCAGGCAGGCCCTCACTGAGAGCGAGTCTCCCACTGAACTGTCCCCAAGGTTAACCTGTTGGCTGGTCCCCATAGTGACAGTAACCATGTGCCTGCCCCCTGCAGCCACGAGACGGGCGCCCCGGGGGGCACGGGAGCCCCGGAGAACCTGACCTTCAGGGAGCGCCAGCGCCTCTTCTCCCAGGGCCAGGACGTGTCCAACAAAGTGAAAGCCTCCCGCAAGCTCACGGAGCTGGAGAACGAGCTGAACACCAAGTGAGGGGCGCCTCTGCTCCCACGCCTGCCCGCCGGCTCCAGGCCCTGGCGCATCCTCTCGGCAGCGGCTGGGGTTCAGGCCCCTCAGCCTGGGAACTGCTGGTCACCAGCAAGGCCATGTGCACGACGGAAACACTGTGGACTCCTTAGTGACCCGCTCCCACCGAGACCTTCTGTGGGTCTCCCTCGGGCAGGGGGTGTGCGGGGGGGGTGGGCAGGAGATGCTGGGGCCGCTCCCTTCTTCCGGGAGCACGGAGTCCTGTTTCTCTTCCTCAGAAGCCTGTTCCTGCCCCAAGAATAGCTGGAACCACCCCAGGACTGTGTGCACTATGGGGGGCAGCCGGCTGCAGACGGCGGCCGGGGGGGTGTCTGCCTGGACAACCGGCCGCGGAGGGCAGGTCTGGTCCAGCCTCCCTCCTGCCCCGCCCGCTCCTCAGGTGCAAGCCCTCCCGACCCGCTTACCTGTTTGATGGGAACACTTTCTCAACAGAACACTTTGAGGCTTTAAGCTTAGGAGATTTTATTTTTATAAAGGCCGGGTTAGCTACATTAAACCACTGGTGACTTTGAAGGTGGCAGTTAGCGTTAGGACGTGGACTAGTTCGGATGCCCCAGGGGTCTGTGAGGAGCCGCCAGCTCGGTGTGGGGGAGCGGGGCAGGTGTCGGGACGTGAGTCCGGTGGGCTGGGCCGGGAGCAGCCGCTGCTCAGGGATCTTCCATTCGCCGAGAGTGACGCCACGTGCTGGGGAGGCTCTGCCCCGGCTTGTTTACGCCCTGAGAGTGTCCTGCGTGGCAGTCCGAGCTCTGCGCGCACTCCGGCGGGATTATTGAATGTCCGTTTGTGGCATTACTGGTGACACTGTGTTTCCTCAGCTGTGACGGGCTGGCGGTGGGGAGATGGACCTCACTTTGCTTTCTCTGTGGATGGTAACTGCTAAATTACTTGTGATTAGGAGCACATTTCCTCTGGGCGGGTCAGGCTTTTCTGTACCAGGCTGCTCAGAAATGTGTGTGAGAAGCCGCACACTGCACAGAGGGGACTGGGAACCAGGGGTGAGAGCTGAAGGACCAGGTCCTCGGGCCGGGCTCTGGGTGGGGTGTGTGAGGTCCGCCCGCGGAGGGGCCGGCGTGGCTATGAAGGATCGCACGGTGCTGGCGGCTGGAGACAGGCCCCTCCCAGGCACCAGAGACACGGGCAGCCTCACGGGCAAAGCCCACCTCCTCCCCGAGATGCTGCGGACCAACTGCTGTTCTGTCCACGGGAAGGCCTGGCCACCGGCACGTGGACAGTCCGCGGACGCCGCTCAGGCTGCGCTCAGCCCTCCGGCGGGCCGGGCCTTCCTTGTCTGCACTACTGCGGCCCATCCAACTGCTGTAGCTTCCGTTCTACTGTATCCACCCCGCCTGTTTTTAATAAACTTTGTACGTATTTAAGTGCATTGGCTGCTGTTGGTTTTAATGGCACTGGTGAGATTATGCTTGTGCTATCAGCCTCCTCCTTCCCCATCCCCTCCTCCCTGTCTGTCATTCAGCAACAGGAGCGGCTGGCCTGTCCTCCGGCAGTGTTCCCGGGTGGTCCCGTGGAGCCGCGGATGCAGGGGGACGGGGGGGGGGGGGGGGGGGGGCAGAGGGCAGGCTGTCACGCGGTGCCCATCCCCGAAGCAGGCCCAGGAGACAATACAGAGTTGACATAAACATGCAGCTGGTGATGTGATTGGATAAAGAAGACGGACAGGGACTTGGAGGCTTTAACAGAATAACCCCTTTTTTGAGTCGTGTGTGCAGAGCGGCCACAGTGTGTGGACAGATTCAAGCCTCAGGCTGAGGACAGGGCCCAATCCTCACGGCCACGTGCCAATCCCAGCCTGGAGGGCGGAGCCTCCCAGCACCATGATAGCTGTGGTGGTGAGTTTGAACCCGTGGTCCGAACCCGTGGCCCACGTGCCTGAGTGATGTGGGCTGGATAGAGTTCAGAGCATGTCGTTTTGCAGGATTGAAACCCACAGAATGTGGTTTTCAATCCTAGACCACGCCCTCCCTTTGCCTCGTGGCTTCGGCTGTCACATAAAGACACGGGTGTAGGCCGTGGCGCTGTCGCTAGCTCTCCATCAGAGGAGACAGCGGCCCACCGAGTCCCAGCTTTCTTGTCCGTCTGTCCTCAGGCCTTCACCCTCCCCTCTCGGGCTCACGGAACCTGGCTGAGCTGGCGCGGCACATGGGCGCCCGGGGCTGAGCGTGCCAAGGCCGTGCCGGCTCCCCACAGTCGTGGAGATGGCAGCCTTTGGGGGAAAATGAAATTCTTGCCTTCGGGGAGCAGGGGCTGCTGAGGCCCAGGTTCTGCACCCCACTCCTCTCCCCTCCCCTCCCCGCCCCAGGCAGCGAGGTTCCGGAGCCTGGCCCGGCCTGGAGCCCAGGCAGGGACGGGGTAGCCGTGGGGTCGGACGGGTGCCGGAGGCCCAGAAGGTTTATGCCCTTCATCCCACTGGCTGCCGGCCCTTCCGAGGGAAGCGTGGTGGGCCAGGGCACCCCTTCCTCCGTGCTGGTGTGAGCCGGTCTGAGCAGCGGGGGGCAGGGCCGGGGGGGGGGGACAGGGCCCGGCTGCTTCCTTCCCGCCAGCCCCCGTGGTGTCTCAGGGCCACGCCTGTGCCCGGCGCGCTGGCCGCCTGGTGCTCCGGAGGCTGTGGCCTGGCTGCAGGGTGACGGCGGCCCGGCTTCCCTGGGGATGCGAGAGGAGGAGCTGAGCACGGGCTTCGTGTTCGGCTTTAGCGGGTGCTGCTCCCGTCCCCGCCCGCCCCCTCCCCACCCCGGGCAGCCCCACACGACGCCCGCCGCTGCCCGCAGGTGGGAACGTGGCGGGAGCCCAGGGCAGAAGGGGGGTGTCTGATGGGGGTGTCTGACGGGGAGGGGTCTCCGGGTGAAGGGTCCCCGGGGAGAAGGGCCTGAGGGGTCTCCCAGCTCGGGCCGGCGGGCAGGAATGGCTGGGAGCCCGCAGCTGCCCCGAAGTTTGGGACAGATGGGGGCCCCGAGCTGGGAGGGGGCGGCCCGGCTGCGCCCCTCGCTGCCGCCCCGCCCCCTGCTCCTCCCTCCGCCCCGCCCTCCTCCCTGGCCCCGCCCCAACTCCACTACGCCCCCCCTCGCCCCGCCCCTGCTCCTCCCTCTGCCCCGCCCTCCTCCCTGGCCCCACCCCCAACTCCATTATGCCCCTCCCCTCGCCCCGCCCCCTGCTCCTCCCTCCCCCGCCCCTCCTCCCCTGGCCCCGCCCCAACCCCCACCACGCCCCTCCCTCTGCCCCGCCCCTCCTCCTGACCACGCCCCTAACCCAACCATGCCCCTCCCCTCCGCCCCGCCCCTGCACGCCCGCCCCCTCCCCCTAAAGCCCTCCCGCGGGCTGGCCACGCCCCCCTGCGCGGCGCCGGGGCGAGAGGAAGCGGAGGGGAGCGCCCTGCACTTCATCCCGCAGCCGGCAGGTGGCGCCCGGCCCCGCGCTCCCGAGCCGCCGCCCCGCGCCCGGACCCGAGCCCCTGTCCTGCCGGGGCCGGTGCCGGTGCCGGGGCTGCGGGCGGTGCAGGGGCCGCGGGCCGAGGGCGAGGACACGGGTCCCAGGTGACCGTGGCAGGCGGGGCGCCCCCAGCCCGTCCCGCTCCCCGTCCCGCTCCCTGTCCCGCTCCCTGTCCGCGGCCGGGTCCGGGGCCGGGGTCCGGGGTCCGGGGTCCGGGGTCCGGGGGGAGCGCCCCGCCCGCCACGCGGCTCCTCCCCGCGCCCGTCCTCGCGCCGCCGGAGCCCGAGCCCGCGGGCAGCGGGGCGTTGGCGCTGCGGCCGCGGGGCGGGGCGGGGACGCGGCGGCCTCGGGAAGCGCCCCGCCCGCTGCTCCCTGCGCCCCAACACCGACACCGACACCCACACCCACACCCACACCCAGCGGCGCCCGGAGCCGCCCAGCCCGGAGCCGCGATGCCGGGGCGCGGGGGCCGGTGGGCGCGCCTCCCGGAGCGGCGGGCCCTGCAGCTGCGGCGCCGAATGCAGGTGAGGGCGGCCACCCCTGACCCCCCTGCCCTCTGACCCCCCCCTGCCGCCCTCTGACTCTCCCCCTGCTGCCCTCTGACCCCCCCCGCCCTCTGTCCCTCCCTGCTGCCCTCTGACCCTCCCCCTGCTGCCCTCTGACCCTCCCCCTGCCCTCTGTCCCCCCTGCCCTCTGTCCCCCCTGCCCTCT
>JAAGEH010000152.1:1548921-1563780 GCA_011751065.1 Lasiurus cinereus
GGGGGGCATGTGAGCTAAAGGAGAGACTCAGGGTGTGTGGGGGGTACAGGGGAGACTCAGGGGGCATGTGGGGTACAGGGGAGACTCGGGGAGCCTGCCAGGCAGAGGGAGTGGGTGGGGAGGGAGCATTCTGTTCTCCCGGAAGGAATTCTATTAACTTTCCATCCTCAGAGTCACAGGCAGATCTGGGGGCAGCAGGGCGAGTGCCTCCTGTGGCCTCTCCGCTCCCCTCCTCCCCCGGGGTCCCCCTCCTCCCTCTGGTCCCCCTCCTCCTACCAGGTCCCCCTCCTCCCACTGGGCCCCCTCCTCCCTCCCGGGTTCCAGGGCCCAGGGTCCCGTTCCTGCAGCTGCAAAGGCAGCGTGAGCCTGTGGCCCGTCCCCACGGCAGGGACCCCAATCCGAGTGTCTGGGTGGTATCTGAGCGGGGACAGGCCCCCAAAGAGGGTCATTCTAAAAACCAGCCCCGGTGTACACGGCACACGCCGGGGTGTCCTTCGCAGAGGCCGGTCAGGTGTGCTCAGAGCGCAGGCCTGTGGGGATGAAGCACTCTTTGGTGTGAGCAGAGCGCCCCCTGGTGTGCCCGCGGGGAACCACCAGCAGGTGTGCAGGATGGGAGAGCTGACTTCCTTACTCAGAGCAGCGTCCACACCTACCTGCCTGCGCGGGTCACGGCTTCAGAAGCCGGAAGAGGCCGCAGGGGCTCCATCCACCGCGGCCTGTGAGCCAGGCGGCCACGGGTCAATCCCAGCCCGGGCACATCCTCAGCGTGGGGCGTGCAGGAGGCCGCCGGTCCATGACTCTCTCTCATCAGGGATGTTTCTCTCCTCTCCCTTCCTCTCTGAAATCAATAACAAAATTATATCTTTTAAAAAGTCAATGAAGATAAGCTCATTTGGAGTCGATCCCGCCCTCCTCCTGGGGAGGTTCTGGGGCTCCTGAGAGGCCTCCTCCTGTCCCTGGTCTCTCCCCTCCTCCCCTCCTTCCCTCCTCCCCGTATTCCCCATCCTTCCTGCCCATCGGGACTCAGAACCAGGGTTCAAATTCAGACTTTGACAATACACCCCCCTCCCCGCCCCCACCTGCAAACCCAGGGCGCTCAGCTGGGGTGTCTGCCGGCTCCCCCAGATGCTGCTCCTGGGTCCTGGGTCACAGGTCATGGGCTGGGGCCGGAAGACATCCCTTTTGTCCGCGGGACCTGCGTCCCTCAGCGGGACATGGGCCGTGAGCAGGCAAACCCGGCGTGTCCACACCGCCTCCTCCGCTCTCCATGGAGCGGTTGGCCCGGCTGATGCTTATAACCGAGTCACGTTTACGACAGTTAGCGGGACGAGGCCAAGTCGTGGTTAACAAGCAAGCACTGGGGGGGCTGTGATGCTCGTGGGGAACCCCAGCACCCCTCACTGCTCAGCTGCGCGTGTTTGTGACTAGAGAGGAAAGAGGAGTGGACGGACGAGGAGCGTCCTTCAGCCAATCCCCAAAGAATCGCCGGCTCCTGCTCTGGCTTAGACCCTGAATCAGGGAAACCCGGATGGAGCCCACCCCCCACGCCACTCGCCAAAGATGCGGTGGGACTCAGAGGAGCACGTGGCCAGCGGAGGGGCTGCTCGCCCGGCCAGCGGTCAGGAGAGGCTGCGGGCTCCACGGGGGGACGGCAGTTCCGAACACGGCAGTGGGGCCGGGGTGGGTGGGTGGGAGGTAGTGTCTGTGGAATCCTTGAAGGAAAGGACTCACTTGGCCCGAAGCACGCGGGGGAGGGGGACACAGATGCCGACCAGCGGGAGGGGCCGGGTGCATGCAGCTCCACGGGCAGGGGCAGGCGCCCAGCACGCCGGCGGGACGGCGGCCTGGCCTCGGAGGGCTGGTCTGGGTCCCGGCCCGGCTGCGGGGAGCTGGGACCCCGCCTGCACGAGCCTCTCTCCTCTCCTGGCTCCCCACCTCTCAGAGCCCGACTTCCTGCCACAACCGGGGTTCCCTCCGTCTGTTCTCTGCCCCAGCTCTTCCCCTGGGGATCACGCTCTTTTTAAAAATACGTGTTTTTACTGATCTCAGAGAGGAAGAGAGAGGGAGAGAGAATCACGGATGGGGGCCTCCTGCACGCCCCACACTGGGGATGGAGCCACAACCCGGGCTGGAACCCTGACCGGGAATCACACCGTGACCTCCTGGCTCAGAAGTGGATGCTCACCCCCTGGCCTCCCTGGCCCGTCCGGGTTGGGTGATTTATTCCTAATGAGCCACGGGCCTCTCTCTCAGGACCAGTCGAGTACCTGGAGCCGGAGCATCAAGGCTCCGAACGACGCAGCCTGGGCTCCGCTCGCTCAACTGTGTGCGACAGGGACCGGGTCATGGGGGGCCTGGCTCTCTAGGTCAGTCTGGCCGCTCCTGCCAAGGTGAAGAACCCACCAGAGACTCAGACCATTACCGGCTCCCGTGTGTGTGTGTGTGTGTGTGTGTGTGTGTTTTGGGTGGGGATGGGGTAGGGTCTGCACCCGATGTGTCCCGTGGGCTGCTGGGTCAGAAGCAGACTCAGGGAGGGAGACACGGCCAGGGCGCCTAATCCCGAATCTCTGCCCTCAGCACCGTTTCCTGTACAGCGGTACCTCGAGATACGAGTTTAATTCGTTCCGTCACCTTGAGGCGTGGGAAACTAGGAGACGCTCGAGTCGCGGTAATCGGGTGGGTCATGTGCAGCCGGCCGATCCTCGCGATGACTCCTATCTCAAATGTTGCTCGTATTTCAAAGCAAAAATCGCTCGCTCGCTCGATGGCTCGTATCTCAAAAATCTCGTATGTTAAGGCACTCGTATCTCGAGGTGCCACTGTACTTTGTTTCCCATGGAGCCAAGCGGGTGTGAAATGCACAAATCCGCGTTCCGGCGGCACGTGCTGTGTCTGAGCCGGCCCTGCCCCTCACAACCCCCCCCCGCCCCCGTCTCTGTCTCGGTCCCGTGAAACCATCTCCTGTGGCCCCACCAGGTGCTGCTCTCGATGGCGCCTGGTGTCCGGGGGGCGCAGCCCTGGTGGTCTGGGGAGGGGCCCCCTGCACAGAGGCCTCGGGGGCTGGGCGCTCCGGGCACCGCGTGCCCGTGGGGTCAGGGTGGGGTCGTGCCCTCACACACAGGGGGGACGTGGGGCTGGTTTCTTTTCCACGATGACGGGGCGTGGCGGCCGGCGTGTGCTCCGGGGTCTGCGGCTGCACCACAAGGACGGGGTCGGGTCTGCCCGTGCACACACGGGGCTGTGCTTTCAGCGCGGCGAGAAGACGGACATCATGTCAGGTGCATCCCTCTGCAAGTCCTCTGTTAAATGCAATGATTGAGATTTACTTATTTATTTTTTAAGTATTTATTTGTTTTATTGATGTTTTACAGAGAGGAAGGGAGAGGGATAGAGAGTTAGAAACATCGATGAGAGCCGAGACGGGTTTGGCTCAGCGGATAGAGCGTTGGCTTGTGGACTGAAGGGTCCCAGGTTCGATTCCAGTTGCGGGCATGTACCTTGCTTGCGGGCACATCTTCATTGTGGGGCGTGCAGGAGGCGGCTGATCGATGTCTCTCTCTCATCGATGTTTCTGACTTTCTATCTTTCTCCCTTCCTCTCTGTAAAAAATCAATAAAAAATATATTTAAAAAAATAAAAAAAAAATCGATGAGAGAGAGCGACATCGAGAGACATCGATCAGCCGCCTCCTGCACGCCCTCCACTGGGGATGTGCCCGCCACCAAGGCACATGCCCTTGACCGGAATTGAACCCGGGACCCTTCAGTCCGCAGGCCGACGCTCAATCCACTGAGCCACACCGGTTTCGGCGACTGTGATTTATTGATAGAAAATCGTGTTTTGTGGTTTCAGTAAAGTAGCCCCCTGAGGTTTGCGCTGCAGGCTGGCAAAGGGACCCCCAGCGGCTGGGAGCCGGGCTCATCTCATGGGACCCCCCCAGAACCAGCTGGGCATCTGCTCTGAGCTGCAGGGTCTGGAAATTTCCCTCCAGGCAGGGCTCCTGGGAGGCTGAGGCACAGGCCTCGTGGTGCAGTTCCGCCTCCTGTCACCAGGGAGAGCCCGACCTGCGCTGGACCAAGTCCCCGAGGGCTGAGGACGGAGCATCCAGGCCCTGCATGTCCAGGGTGCTGGGGGGGGGGGCGGTCTGGGAGCAGAGGGTTCCGCAGCTTTTGCGGGCTGCCCCGGGGGTGGGGGTGCAGGGGGTAGGGGAGCTGGTCTCTGTCCCGGACTCCCAGGCACAGGTGGCTGCTGGGACCTGGCTTGGGGACCAGCACTGGGGGAGGCCCCTGAGGACCGGCCACCAGATGGTGCTGTTGCCCAGGGCTTGTTCTGGCGCCAGGTGTCCACTGTCCATGGGACTGGGACCCTGACCCCGGGACCCTGACCCCGAGCCCAGGCCCCGGTGCGCTGACCAGCACTCGCCTCTGCGCGCTGACCAGCCCTGCCGCCCTGTCCCTGTGTCTCGGTGGCCCGGGGCGGGGGGGAGACGTGGGTACGGGTCAGGCTTATGCGTCTGGCCATGGACAGGGGGGCCTGGTGGGGAGGGGGGGCCAGGTCCCCGGAGCCGCAGGGGCAGGAGCTGGAGAAGATGAGGCGCCGGGGCCGAGCCGGGGGTCGGAGGTCATCACGGGGCCAGGGGGCACACTGAACACGCACGTGTACACGTGCACAATGCACACACACACACACACACACACACGTGTGCCTGCGGGGAGCAGACCCCGGCCGAGGAGTTCAGGGCTGAGAGGCCTGGTCCTGGGCACCCCACAGGGAGGCCTCCGCCTGGCAGGGGGCCGAGTGGGGGGGGGGCAGGCGGTCCCGTGTCCTTGGCGTTGATCCTGGGCCTCTCCCCCCTGCCCCCAACCCTCTGTCGGCTCCCATTTCTCTCTGAGCCTCGGCCCCGGCCCCCGGCCCCCAGCCCCAGCTCCTGCACCTGAAGGCAACAAAGCCCCATTCAGCCCGGCTGCCTTTATGGCCCAGACGGATGGGCTTTCTGCTGCTTTGATGTGAGCGTTTGCACCTTCGGGGCATCAACCGTCCAGCCCGGTCCTGGCTCCCCCGCGCCCGCCGCTGCCTTTACGGCCGCCAGGTGCCCGCAGCCGTTACGATAAGGGTTTAACGCTCCGGGGCCGGGCAGGTGCCGCTGAGCTGATAGGAGCAGGAAGGGGGGTTGTCGGGGTGCAGCCTGCGGCCCCTCCTCCGGGAGCACCTGCCTGGCCAGGCTCCAGGGGCCCGTTCCCACCGGCGTCTGTTGACAGAAAGACCCACCTCTGCGCCCCTCCCGTCGAACAGCCCGGCGGGTGGCTCGTCCTGGTCACCTGCTCTCCCCGGGACACCCCACTTTCCCAGTGGCTGGCTCACAGGGTGCTGGGGCGGGAGGTGGGGGTCCTGGGCCCGGGGCTTGGTATGGCCACCGCCTGCCTGGAGGAGGGGCCGGGTGTCCTGGCACCTGTCCCTCGGCCCTGCCCCGGGGTCCCTGCCTCACCCCTGGCTCCTCCCTGACGTCCGTGTGACCTTGACCCTGACGACCCAGGGTGGGGTCACAGTGTAGACCAGGGGACACAGCGGTCACCGGGGGTCAGTTTTTCTCCTCGCTGTGATCTCCCTCAGGCCCAGCTGGTTCCCAAAGACGGGCACACGGCGACTCGTGAGACCCTGAACCCGAGACGGTTCATGGGGACACGGCCAGGTCACTCCCCACCCAGGCAGTCCCTGGGGTCAGGACGGGGGTGACGTGCCTGCCAGGTGGACGCGGTGCCCCACGGGGAGGGGACCGGGCGCCAACGCCACGTGGCACTGCCACCTCGGTGCCGGGAAGCCGGGGCTAGGCCAGCGGGGAGACCTGGGGTCCGGGAAGGTCCCTGTCCCCTGGGGCCCAGGTGCCCGCTGTGTCCCCCAGTCCTGGGTGGCGGGCACGGCGTGTGCTAGTGCCCCGGCTCCCAGGGGCACCGTCCTCTCCCTCTCGTGCCCCAGCTGCCGACCCCACAGCGCGTCCCCGCGTCCCTCCTGACCTCTGACCCAGCAGCCACGCTGCCTCAGCAGGAGCGACCACCCAGAGAGCGTGGCATGATCAGGGCTGCACCCAGGCCCCAGCCACGGGCCCCTCGCAAACCTCATGGGGCTCCCCACCTCCGGCCCTCCTCCCCCCACCCTCCCCCTCATCTGCCCCTCCTCCCCACACCTGGCCCTCCCCCTGCCTCTGTGCCCAGACCTCCCTGGAGTCTGCTTGTCCCCACCTCCGTCCCCCCGCTATTGCATGTCCTGTGGCCTCCGGGGCCAGCTCAGGCCTAGCACAGCCGGACGGACACGTGACGACGTGGGTGTGGCCACGCTGAGCCCCAGAGAGTGCAGGGGGCTGCATCTCCCTTCCCTTCACGGGAGGGAGGAGCACAGAGGGGCGCTGCCGGGGGGTGGGGGGGCTCCCGCAGGCCCCGTGGCCCCTGGAGGTGGCGGGAGGGGGGGTGCCTGAGGGCAGGGGGTGAGTGGAGGTGCCCCCATCCGGGACCGTCAGCCAGCCGAGTGCGGGTGTGGGAGGTGGGTGGGCAGGTGTCCGAGCCCTGGGGCGGAGGGAGCGAGACCACCTGCGGTTCTGGCTCTGGTTCTGCCCAACCCATTCGCAACACCCCGGGGAGGGAGGGGCTCGGAGTTTGGGGGCGGGGCACTGACCCAGGGAAAGCCGGGCTTCCCCAGTCCCCCCGAGTCTCCTGAGTTGAGGGCTCTGCAGGAAGACGGGTAAAGCCGCCTCCCCGCCCAGGCCTCCCCAGGCCACGCCGTGCGGCTGCCGACAGACGCGCCGCGGGCCGGCCCGGCTCCAGCCCAGGTGTGCAGGCCCGGCTCCAGCCCAGGTGTGCCGCAGCGCCGGCCGCCTGCCAGTTCCCCTCCCAGGAAGCAGCGGCACAAACAGCCCCGGGCCGCCCCGGGACCCGTCCCCATCCGGAGCGGGGCCTGCGCTTCCCCTGTTTGCTCACCTGCGGGAGCCGGCGGGCCGGGCCCCGGTGGGGCCAGAGTCCGGGCTCAGCTAGAAAGACCCGGGACCTGTGGTTCTCCACCTTCCTCCGGCCGCGACCCTGGCCTACAGTCCCTCATGGGGGGGTGACCCCCAACCATGAAATGTTGCGACTGTGATGATGCATCGTGATGCCAATATCTGCATTTTCCGAGGGTCTTAGGCGACCCCTGTGAAAGGGTCTTGCGACCCCCAAAGGGGTCGCGACCCACAGGTGGAGAACCGCTGCCTGGGATGGGCGTGGCTGCGTGAGCGGCAGGTGGTGTGCCAGCTCTGGGGGCCGGTCTGCGGGTGAGACCCGCCCCGGCCCCGGCACCCCGTCCCCTCCTCCACCCCCTGCCGGGCCTCAGCGGGTGCTGGGCGCCATGTAGCACCTGGGCTCAGGAGCAAGTCCCTCCACGGCTCCTTCCTGTCTGAGGGGCGAGGCCGCAGGAAACGGTCTGGTTCCAACCCAGGATGTGGAAGGGGCGTCTCTCTGACTCCTGGGACCCCATGTCGTCCCGTGCACCCACCCCGGCACGCCACACCGGGAGAGGGGGGTGCAGCGTGGCCCACACCCCATGCCCCCCGCCCCGGGGTGACCTCTGCTGGGGTCACCTCCACTGTCTGCCGCGGCCTGTCTGTGGCCTTTCCCGTCACTGCGAGTCTGAGGGGCAGGCGGACCTGCTTTCTACGGACCCGCTGCGCAGGGGGGGCGGGTGCGAGCCCAGAGGCCTCGGCGCTGGTCCCCTGAGTGTCCAGCTGCCCCCTGGAGCCCCCAGCACGTCCAGGGGCAGGGCCAGCAGGAATTTAAACGCAGGTGTTTTTTAAAAAAATATGTACAGTGGCACCTCAAGATACGAGTTTAATTCCTTCCGTCACCTTGAGGCGTGGGAAACGATGAGACGCTCGAGTCTCGGTAAACTGGTGGGTCGTGTGCGGCCGGCCGATCCGAGTGATGACTCCTGTCTCAAATGTTGCTCGTATTTCAAAGCAAAAATCGCTCGCTCGACGGCTCGTATCTCAAAAATCTCGTAGGTTAGGGCACTCGTATCTCGAGGTGCCACTGTATTTTATTGATTTTTTACGGAGAGGAAGGGAGAAGGAAAGAGGGTTAGAAACATCAATGGGAGAGAGACATCGATCAGCCGCCTCCTGCATACCTACTGGGGATGTGCCCACAACCCAGGTACATGCCCTTGACGGGAATCGAACCCGGGACCCCGCAGTCTGCAGGCCGACACTCTATCCACGGAGCCACACCGGCCAGGCTAAACGCGGTTTCCGATGTTCCTCTCCGGCCGGAACCAGGACTCAGGCACAGGAATATGATGGGGGGCTGCAGGCTCCCAGCACCCAGCGTGCATCCCCACCCCCCAGGGCCCTGGTCCGCTGGGGAGGGCATCGCACTGCCCTCCAGGGAGTGTCGGGCTCTCGGCCTGTTCTCGGGGCTCTCGGCCGCGGGCAGCTGTGGTGAGGGGCTGAGGGGTGCCGGGAGGCGGAGGCCTGGCCGTGAGCCTGTGGCGGGGAAGATGCTGCTCCTGCCTGGGCCCCACAGAGGAGCTCGGAGCCGCGGCCCCCGCCCCCTCGGGCTCCTCCCGGCCTGAGGTCCCCAGGCCACTCCTGGGGCCGCCCGCTCCCCGCTCCCCGCCCCCCGGGACCGCCCTCTGTGTGTTCCTGGTTTATGTTTCTGGGAGATGTCTCCGCAGAAAGGCGTCCCAGGCTGCCGGGGCCGGGAGACAGCAGGTCAGTCCCCGGCAGCCGTGTGCTCCTGGTCCCAGGTCTGTGCCCCTGGCTCCACGTGCACCAGCTCCAGGCCACGCTGCCCACGCTCCCTCTGAGGTGCCCGCGGGGAGGACGCTGGTCACCGCTGGCCTCACACCCAGGCAGCGAGGGCAGCATGGCCCTGCGTTGAGATCGCGGAGACACACCTGAGACCGCGCAGGCCCCACCCCGCGATGCAGGAACCCACTCGGTCACTGGCTCTAAACGCGCCGGGCGCTGGGCGTCTGGTTAGGGACACCGATGCGGTGCCCGTCCCTGCCCTCGGCTGGGAGAGCGAGGCAGCGTCCCCCCCCAGCACAGCTCGCCCGTAACAGCTCTGCCGTCGCCGTGCTGGCACGGGGAAAGGAGCCCCTGGCCAGCAACGTCACGTGGAACATTCCCCTGGGGTGGTTTCTCCCTCCGATGTGCATGTTACCGTGATCCTGTGCGTGTGTGTGTATGTGCGTGTCTGTGCCTCTGTGTGCATGCATGAGCACGTACTGTGTGCGCATGCGGTGAGGGTGCCTGTGTATCTGTGTGCATGTGTGTGTACATGTGTGAGTATGTACTATGTGTGCACATGTGGTGAGGGTGTGTGCGTGAGGGTGCCTGTGTGTTTGTGTGCCTGTGTATCAGTGTGCATGTGTAAGTGTGCATGTATGAGTATGTACTGTGTGTGCATGTGTGTGAGGGTGCCTGTGTATCTGTGCAAGGAAGTGTGCACATATGTGAGTATGTACTGTGTGTGCACATGTGGTGAGGGTGTGTGTGGATGAGGGTGCCTGTGTGTTTGTGTTTATGTGTTTGTGTGCCTGTGTATCAGTGTGCATGTGTGTGCGCATATGTGAGTATGTGCTGTGTGTGTGCATGTGGTGAGGGTGTGTGTGTGAGGGTGCATGTGTATCTGTGTGCATGTGTAAGTGTGCATGTGCATGTGTGAGTACGTACTGTGTGTGTGCGTGTGTGAGGGTGCCTGTGTATGTCTTTGCATGTGTGTGAGTATGCCATGCATGTGTGCATAAGTGCATGTGCACGAAGGCGCCTGTGTGCATGTGTGCATGAGCCCTCTGCACGGCGTGTCCGGGGACCCAGGGCAGGTGTGCACGAGGGAGGACTCCATGCACCGCGTCCCCCTGGCACAGCTGGGAAGGCGGGTGGGGGGGCCGGACGCGTCGGCCACACGTGCAGCTCCGGATCGTTGCAGGCTGTTGGTCGACGGCCAAACACGGCGTTTTTGATGTCTCGTGTTTGCTCGTTCTGGGCAAATCACACGGCTCTGCTTTTAAGAGAAAAGGATTAAAAGGCCATTAAGAGGCCTCGCTGACATGAAAGGGCTCGGCTGCTCCAAGGCGCTCCGCTCCGCGCAGATAAATAAGAGGCAGACGCGGGCCCGGCCGGAGCTGCCCACGGGCGTTGACGGCCGGGCGCGCCGTGGGGGGCTGCGGGGCTCGGGGCCCTGGGGAGAACGCGGGGTTCACGTGACCTGTGGCCGGGCGGAGGCACCCCGCGGCTGTTCCCGGGACCCTGGCTCTGGGCGGATCCCCGCACCTCGTCCACCGCGGGCCGGCCCCTCCCGAGGCCTCCCCCCGGGTCTGTCCCGGCCTCCTGCCTGGAGACCACATTCCTGCTCGGGACGGAGGAGAGGTTCGCACTGGGACCGGCCCTCGCGGCTCAGAGCCGTGCTCACAGACCGTGGAGCCTCTGGAGCGGCAGGAGCCATGCCGACAGCGAGGGCCGAGGTTCTCCACGCACGCAGACCCTCCGTCCCCGGCCTGCACCCGCCTGTCGGGGCGCCACCTGGGCCTGGCTCACGGGCCTCCCCTACGGCAGGGCAGGGCCCCAGATGGCTCCTTCCAGCTTCTCAGACACACCTGTCAGGGGGAGCACCACAGCCCCCGGGGTGCATCCTGTTCCCCAGGAAGGAAGACGGCGTTTGTCTCCAAGTCCTTGGGAACTGTCCCCAACGCACTCATGGAAGAGAAGGTCCTGCGGGCAGCTGGCTCAGGGCTGAGCGTCCACCTGTGAACCGGAGGTCGGGGTTCGGTTCCCGGTCAAGGGCACAGGCCCGGGGTGCGGGCTCCATCCCCTGTGGGGGACAAGGTGTGTGTGTGTGGGAGGCAGCCAATAGATGAACCTGTCTCCTCATGGGTGTTTCTCTCTCTCCCTCTCCCCTCTTCTCGGAAATCAATTAAAATAATAAAAGCAGCCCAAACCGGTGTGGCTCAGTAGGTAGAGCATCAGCCTTTGGACTGAAGGGTCTCAGGTTTGATTCCAGTCAAGGGCACATACCTTGATGGCGGGCGCATCCCCAGTAGGAGATGTGCAGGAGGCGGCTGGTCGATGTTTCTCTCTCGTTGATGTTTCTGACTGTATCCCCCCCCCTTCCTCTCTGTAAAATGTATTTAAAAATGTATTTAAAAAAATAAAATAAAAGCAGCCGAGACCGGTTTGGCTCAGTGGATAGAGCGTCGGCTTGCAGACTGAAAGGTCCCGGGTTCGATTCTGGTCGGGGGCATGTACCTTGCTGGTGGGCACATCTCCACTGTGGGGCGTGCAGGAGGCGGCTGATCAATGTCTCTCTCTCATCGATGTTTCTGACTTTCTATCCCTCTCCCTTCCTCTCTGTAAAAAATCAATAAAATATATTTAAAAAATAAAAATAAAAAATAAAAGCAAAGCAAAACACACGCCCTCCCGCGCCTGACGCCCTCCTGGCTGCTGCCTGGGGAGCCGGAGCGGGTGTGACCGAGGAACCCACGTGACATGAATAAAGGCCGCACCTGCCCGAGCCTTCGGCTCCCGGTTCTCCTCTGTGGTGACTCCTGAGCTCTCGGTCAGGGAAACAGAGACGCGACCACAGCCGGGACTCGGCAGAAGGACACAGCGCTGGGGACCAAGGTGTCATCACATGGAGACAGATTATGAGGAAAACAGACGTGCCAATCACATGCATGTTTTTGGTCTGTCATTGTCAATCATGAATTTGGTTGAGATTTCTATTATAGAGAAAGGGCGAATAGCGATACTAAAATATCTCTTCTAATTAATTTCCTTTCCATGTGCATGAATCCGGGCACTGACCTGAGTATGAGCTGTCCCTGGGTGTGCATTGTCCAGGAGGACACAGCGCTGGGGACCAAGGTGTCATCACGGGGAGACGATTATGGGGAAAACAGACGTGCCAATTACATGCATGTATTTTGGTCTGTCATTGTCGATCATGAATTTGGTTGAGATTTCTATTATAGAGAAAGAGTGAATAGCGATACTAAAATATCTCTTCTAATTAATTTCCTTTCCATGTGCATGAATCCATGCTCTGTCCTGAGTATGAGCTGTCCTGGGTGTGCATTGTCCAGGAGGACACAGCGTTGGGGACCAAGGTGTCATCATGTGGAGACAGATTATGGGGAAAACAGGCGTGTGGCCGCAGGGGGCAGGGGTGGGGGCAGCAGTGGGTCAGCGCAGGACACACGTGAAGTCCCCGCACACAGCACCGCATCCGTGTGGGAAACTCCGCGCCATCTCCCAGTCCCCTGGGGCCGGGCCAGTGCTTCCTGCCAAACACGAGGCCCGGCTGTGTGCCCGTGCAGCCCAGCAAGCAGGTTACCACTGAAGCTACTGAGTGATCCTCGGGGTCCCCGTGGGCAGGGGTTTCAGGGGATGAGGCCGTGCCCAGCCTGGAGGTGGGGGCTCGGTGTGACGCCAGGGGCTCTCGGAGGGGACGGTGGGGACTCCCCATCGCCTGCCTTCGCCCAGCGCAGAGCGGGCATGGACTTTGCTGCTGTCGGGAACCTGGCAAATATAAAGAAAATAGGATTCTTGTGAGTCTCCTTTCTGCCTACTCCAGGACATCTGTGAGGATCCGATGAGATGAGGCAGGGAAAACGCTTCACAGACATTTGTTTGAAGTGTAAAATGTGTGCACCTGGCTATAGAGCAAGTTGAGTTCCTGGGCTGGAGAAACTGCAAGGAGGCTAGTCGTTGCTAGGGAGAGGGAGCCAGGTGTTGCTATGTGATGTCATTACCCGGCGAGGGTGTCCTGACCAATTTGCATATTACCCTTTTATTAGTATAGACTAGTGGCCCGGTGTCTGAAATTCACGCACGTTAAAAGGGAATTAATTAGAGGAAATATTTTAATATTGGTACTTGCCCTTTCTCTATAATAGAAGTGTCAGAGATGGAAGAAAATTAGTAAAATGTATATGAAAATCTTCCATCAGAGTCTGGGGCGCACCTTGGGACCCAAAGTCCCCACCTACCCGCATGTGCCTCGAAATCACACAAGACCTAGACCCAGCCAACCCCACCCCTGTCAAGCCCCGCTAGGTGGGGGGCACAGCCTCAGGTCCCCCAGCCTGGCTCCAGGTGGGGGTGTATGCTCAGGTCTTCCCACCTAGTGCCAGGTGGAGGGGGTGCAGCCTCAGGTCCCCCAGTGCACGCCGGGTGGGGTTACAGTCTGAGGTCCCCCAGCCCAGTACCAAGGTGTGGGGCATGAACTGAGGTCCCTGCTGATTGCTCGTTAAGGTTTGTTACAGGAACCCCGCCTCCGCTGTGCGCGCCGCCATCTTGTGAGGGTGTTACGGAGTGACGGTCAATTTGTGTATTGCCCCCTTATTACATAGGACAGGTATCTGGGTCCGGGGGCTGCTGAGGGGACCCCACTCTTGGGGAGGCCGTCTCGCTGCCGGTCAACAGGCCCCCTGACACCGGGTCTGGCCCTGCCCTTCCCCCGCCGGCCCCCTCCCTGTGAAGCGCGGTGGCTTTGAGCTGGGACAGTTCAGTGTGGGGAGGGTTGGGGACCCCTGGAGAAGCAGAGAGGAGCGTGTCCACAAACAAGTGTGGCTGGGGGGTGGGGGTGGGGACGGCAGGGCCTCGGCAGAAGCATCTGGAACCCAGACCCCTGGCTCCACCACTGAGCGCTGAGGTCGGGCACAGAGGTGTTCTGGGGGCACGCCCCCCAAGCCCCCGTGAAGTGCCCCTTTGTCCGCCTGAAGCAGCCACCCCGCCTCACCTCGGGGAGCCCGGAGCGAACAGCCAGCCGCAGCCTTCGGGAAGCCGGGAGTCACCACCGGGTACGGTAACGGGGCCGGTGAGTGACCAGAGGTCGTCCTGCTCTGGGTGGAGCCGCACGCAGACAGAACGGGCCTCTGTGTGCCCAGGTGGCGGCCGGCTCGCGTGGCTCCGTCTCTGGTGCGGCTTTGGCTCTGGTGCGTCTATCTGTCCACGCCCGCGCCTCATAGGCCCCCCAACACCTGCCCTCCCGCTCCGCCGGGGGTCCGCCCGCTCCGTGCACCCCATGCCCCAGCGAGCAGCTGATTCCAGTCCCAATCACTTCCAGCTGCCGCCGCAGTATCACGTCTACACCTCCACCCGGTGTGCACCGAGCCCCCCTCCTCGCTCTCGGCCCTCCTCCGGCTCTGTCCTCCCTGCACCCGTGGCCCGGCTCTGCTGCCTGCTCACACTCAGGGCCCAGTACCCGCGGGCGCTCGGCGCTGGGTCCTCCGGGACAGACGCGCTCCTGTCTCCGCACGGTTCCATCTGCCTGGGCCGGAGCGCCGACGGGCAGGCAGGAGGCCTGGGAGGTGGCACCTCATGGCGTGGACCTCGTGGCGTGGTGATGCCAGAGAGGAGGAGGCACATTACCCGGGACCTGCCCGCCTGGGCCGGGACGAGGTGATGGCCCTCAGGTGGCCCCTGGTGGGGAGAGGCGGACCCGGCTGGACCGAGGGCAGCTGGTGGCCTGTGTGGCCTGCACAGCGGGGTTTGTGGGTGAGAGTGTTCGGCCCCAGGCCAGAGCAGGAGCCCCCAGGACTGGTATCCCCCGGGCACGCGGCATATGGCAGCTGCCGAGTGAAGTGCACCCAGGACAGGGGTCCCTCTGGCTTCCTGCCTGGGCCCAGCTCCTGTCCAGTGAGTCAGCCTCATGCTTCCTCTCCTTCTCCCCTCCTTCCCTCCTCCCCTCCTCCTTTCCTCCCCTCACTCTTCCTCCCCTCCTCCCCCTCCTCCTCCTCTCCTCCTCCCCCTCCTCCCCTCTGCCCCTGTTCCCCTCCCCCACCTCTCCTCTCCTCCTCCCCCTCCTCCCCTCCTCCCCCTGCCCCTGTTCC
>JAAGEH010000152.1:1563880-1590188 GCA_011751065.1 Lasiurus cinereus
CCCCCCCCCCCGGCTCTCCTCCCCCCTCAGGCCAGAGGCTGCCCACGCCCGCGGAGCTCACATCTGGCCGGGGGCCTGGCTGCTGGGCCTGGCAGAGCACCAGGCATCTCCGCACACGCTCAGACCCGGTGGGAGCCACATTCCAGCTCCCCGGGAAGGAGCGGTCTCTCCGTCATAAAAGTCCGAATGGCTGTCTGGCTCGCGGACGCTCCGCTAGATACTGATCAGACGTGGGGAGGCCTGGCCTGTGCGGCCTGCTGGGCCTGCTCCTCCCCCAGCCCCTGCGCATCTCTCCCCCCCGCCCCCTCCTCCCTGCCCGGCGCGGGCCGGCGCTTCCCAGAACACGCGTGTCCACCGGAGGCTGCGGTGTGGTCAGCAGGTCTGTGTGCGGGGGCTGGCAATTTCCCAGAACATGTGTGTGTCCGTGTGTGGCGTCCTTCTGAGACACGGGCCCAGCGTCTGACGAACTCGAGGGCCTCTGCCTGCAGTGGGGACCCAGCGATGATAGGCTGGCCTGTCCCCGTGTGTCCCGAGGGGCCCTGGCTGGAGGCGGGGGACGTGCTTTCCTCGTGGCTGGCCGTGTGCCCAATGGCTCCGCAGCCACGGGAGCTGCGCTGGGTGGATGAATGGCTCATCCGCCGTCAATGCGTCGCCCTCTCCTCGTCCTCCTCCTCGTCATCGGAGAAGGAGCGAGGAGACCAGCCTCTGTTTGGGGCCGAGGAGACCCGGGAGGCTGCAGCGAGCAGGTCCTTCCCCGAGGCCACGTCAGGCCCAGATGCGGACCGGAGCTGTGAGTACCTGGAACCCGTGCCCACCTAGGCTGGGCGCGCTCAGCGGGCCTGTGTGCCGGGCCACACTGCGCTCAGCCCCACCCCCGAGTTCGGCGGGGGACCCGGGAGCTGAGGCCTCAGCCCTGCCTCCCGGCCCTGCCTCCTGCGTCTGACGTCCCCTCGGCCAGGTGGGCCGGCAGAGGCCGCAGCCACAGGAGCCACCGAGGTTCCTGATGCTGGAAGGCGGACTGGCGCCCGCACGCTGGATTCTGCGGGCAGAGGAGGGCTCTCGGGCCCTTTCCTGAGCGTTGGCCCTGCAGGCTCACCCCCCGGGCCCGAGCGCTAACTCCAGGCTCCGGAGCAGCCCGGGCTGAGGGAGCTGCGTCCCCGGAGCCCTCCCCGCACCCAGAGGACATTCTAACGTTTAGGGCAGCGGTTCTCAACCTGTGGGTGGCGACCCCTTTGGAGGTCGAACGACCCTTTCCCAGGGGTCGCCTAAGACTATTGGGAAACACCTATTTCCCATGGTCTGAGGAACCAGCACACCGCTCCTCGGTGTCGCAACGTGTAGCCATGTCGTTGACTGTTGTCCTAGGAAGACTGTTGCCCATGCGACACCACGATTCAAGACATTTCATTTATTTGTCATTAGAAATAAATATTTCACAGTATATAATTACATATTGTTTTTGTGATTAATCCCTATGCTTTAATGAGGTTCCATTTGTAACAACGAAAATACATCCTGCCTATCAGATATTGACATGACAGTTCATCACAGTAGCAAAATGACAGTGTTGAAGTAACCACGGAAATCATTTTATGGGTGGGGGTCACCACCCCAGGAGGAGCCGTCTTAAAGGGTCGCGGCCTTAGGGAGGTTGAGGACCGCTGGTTTAGGGAGTCTCGTCTCCCAGGGCCTCTGCTGCCTGTCAGCCCAAAGGCACTTGGGTCTAGAGAGGATGAGCCAGGGAGGGAGGAAGGAAGGGAGGCCGAGCTGGCAGAGCCACGGAGGAGGGAGGCGTGAGGGGATCTGTGAGGAGAGACCAGGGACCCGAGAAACAGAAGGTCTCCTTCCAAGGATCCTCCAGGGGATGGTGGTTCTTTCCTTCCCATGATCCGCTGCTGGGCCTAGGCCAGGCTGGGGGTTCCTCAGGGCTGGAGGCAGGCAGAGGCTGGGGGTCCCTCGGGGCTGGGAGCAGGCAGGCAGAGGCTGGGGGTCCCTCAGGGCTGGGGGTCCCTCAGGGCTGTGGGTAGGTGGGTGCTCCCTGCCTCTGCGGATCACGCCGGGCTCACAGGCCCTGGTCTGACCTCTCGCGCAGGCTGGTGGGGTCGGTTCAGGGCACAGACAGACCCGCCGGCACCCAGGACACGGGGCCCAGCCAGCGCCTGCAGCGCGGGCGTCCGGCGTCTGGGTGGAGCCCGGGAGGTGACCCCGAAGGGAAGTCGGTGTTTAGGACACGGTGAGGGGAGGGCGGGCGGCGTGTGGGTCGGATGGTGACCTGGGTGTGAGCGTCCGGGCGAGGGGTTAGCGGATCCAGAGTGTCAGCCAGCGGCTGAGCTCACAGAGGACTATTCTCAGCGCCTGCGGCTTCAGGCCGGAGCCCGGGCCCCACAGATCAGGGGGTGGGGGGGGGTGGGGCAGAGGACGGTGGCGTCTCCCGGCCGGGTTCCCGGACGCCGCCGATCCCCGCCCCCCACAGACTGTGGCCGCTGCCCTCTCGTGGCCCGGCTCCTGCTGTCCTCGCTGTCCTTGTTCCTGGTCTGCTGCTGGGGTGCTGACCACCTGGGTTTCAGCGACACCTCCAGGCCACGTCCGTGCGTCTCTCTGTGCGTGCTTGTGTGGGTCTGTTCTCCGGTGAGAGTCTGCTCCTGTCTTTAGTTTGTGTTTTCACTGTTGTTGTTTTTTTTAATATATTTTATTGATTTTTTTACAGAGAGGAAGGGAGAGGGATAGAGAGTCAGAAACATCGATGAGAGAGAGAGAGACATCGATCAGCTGCCTCCTGCACGCCCCACAATGGAGATGTGCCAGCAAGCAAGGTACATGCCCCCAACCAGAATGGAACCCGGGACCTTTCAGTCCGCAGGCCGATGCTCTATCCACTGAGCCAAACCGGTCTCGGCTTCACTGGGTTTTTTAAATGAGGTTTTTAGAGAGAGAAGAAGGGAGGAAGGGTGAGAAGGAGGGAGAAAGACATGCGTGATGAGAGAGAATCACTAACCAGCTGCCTCCTGGACACGCCCTACTGGAAATCAAGCCCGCCACCCGGGCCTGTGCCCAGACTGGGCATCGAACCGAGACCTCCTGGTTCCTAGGCTGATGCTCAACCATTGAGCCGCACCAGCCGGGCTAATTGGACTTTTTAAAAAAATTATTTTATTGATTTTTTTACAGAGAGGAAGGGAGAGGGATAGAGTTAGAAACATCGATGAGAGAGAGACATCGATCAGCCTCCTCCTGCACGCCCCCTACTGGAGGTGTGCCCGCCACCAAGGTACATGCCCTTGACCGGAATCGAACCTGGGACCTTTCAGTCCGCACGCCCATGCTCTATCCACTGAGCCAAACTGGTTTCAGCTAATTGGACTTTTGAGTGTTAAGGTTTCTTGGTGTATTCTACCGACCTGGCCTTCCCTTTGTCAGGGGTGTAAGGGGTGAGTATTTGGGGAGCTCCGGCGAACGATTTTACCCAGGATGACTTGCCACCGGAACAACCTCCTATTCACTATTCATGTCTTAAAAGGCTCCCAGTGAGCGACGCTCTGGCCGGTGCTCGGAGATGAAAGAAGGTCTGTGTGACTCACGCCCACGGCGGCGTGTGGCGAGGGGAAACCGTCCTCCACGAGCGTTTATGTGGTGAATCCGCTGTCGGACAACCACTCCTAGGGGGTGGGAGTGGGGGCGGGGCCGACCTCGCCCAGGCATCGATCGCACGGCAGCCAGGAGACCTCAGCCTGCAGGGGAGCTGGAATGATAGACGCATTATTCAATCACGAGTGTCCTGGGGACACGGATTCGTGCACACCGAAAGGAAATTAATTAGAAGAGGCATTTTAATATCGCTACTCGCCCTTTCTCTCTAATAGAAGTCTCAGCCAAATTCACAACTCACAGCGACAGATCCAAACACACGTGTGATTGGCGCCAGCGAGAGCTTTATGTGTCGTGCATATGGGAATCAACTCAGCCTTTTATAGACTATATAGAATGAACTTGCATAATTAGACCTGCTTTCTGATGTAGGTACACTTTTTCCAGCCAGTGAAGCACCCCAACTTCTCTTTCAGGTAGTTGTCATCCACACAGCAGTAAATATCAACACGAAGCAGATTACTATTGTAGATCACGCAGGGAGGACAAAGAGGGTAATACTTAACTGCAGCAGTGTCTGACTACATTCTGCGCAGTGAGAAAACCTGAAGTCATTTTCAAGGTCCACCATTTCTTACTTCTTTTCGGTCGGGTTCAAGCTTCTAAGCCTTCTAAATCTCTGTTTCCCAGCCAATAAAAAGAAAATAGGATCCCCCTGAGTCTCCTAGCTGCCTCCTCCAGGACTTCTGTGAGGATCAGCTGAGATGAGGCAGGGAAAACGCTTCGCAAACGTTGGGTTAAAGTGTGAAATGTTTGCACCTGGCTATACAGCAAGTTGAGTTCCTGGGCTGCAGAAACTGCAAGGAGGCTAGTCGCTAGGGAGAGGAAGCCAGGCGTTGCTATGTGACGTCATTACCCGGGCGCCCACACCGACCATTTCTGGGCTGGGCTATGGGCTGCATTTTGTGCCATGGGGTCTCAGCAGCCTTGGTCGCAATTTAGTGGGGTGTCGCTCCGGGGTGCTGGTGGGGCCTGAGTCCCCCTTGGGGGAAGCTGAGTGTGGCTTTGTGGGTGCCAGGTCTGTGGTGCTGTTTCTCTGTAAATGGTCAGTGCACGTCACAGCAGCTCCTGCGTTGAGCGCCTGCCCCCTGGTGGTCAGTGCACGTCATAGCGACCAGTCGGTCGGTCAGATGCTTAGCGTATTAGCCTAATACACTATTATTGATTTTTACAGAGAGGAAGGGAGAGGGATAGAGAATTAGAAACATGGATGAGAGAGAAACATCGATCAGCCGCCTCCTGCACGCCCCCTACTGGGGATGTGCCTGCAACCAAGGTCCATGCCCTTGACTGGAATCGAACCTGGGACCTTTCAGTCTGCAGGCCTATGCTCTATCCACTGGGCCACACTGGTCTCGGCCTACTCTCTCTCATTCCTATTCTCTTTCTCGTTCTAGCTCTCTACCCCATTCCTGCTCTCCCTCCCTCCCTCCCTCTCTCTCTCTCTCTCTCTCTCTCCTCTCGGTCGTTCTTGCTCTCTCTCTGGAGGAGCCCAGTACAGGGACTCTGTTGCTGCCCTAAAACACGGCATCTTCTCCTGGAGTATGCGACACCCCTGCTGGAGGCCTGACCTCACCCGTCACCGTATCAACTGTTTCCCTCTCGTAAAACTCTGGCTGTCCCTGGCCTCTCCTGGGCCCGAGTTCAGCTCCCAGGCTCACGGCCTCTACTGTCCGCCCGACTCCCCCCGCACACCCCACGGGTCCTCCGGGAGTTTGTTCAAGCCCCACCTCCTCCGCGGTCACCTCCACCCAGAGCGCTGCCCATGGGGGATCTGCTCCTTGCCTTGCTGGCCACCCGTGACCGCTCCCAGAGGAACCACCCGGTGACCAGGCACGGGCCACACCGGGGACCCGGAGACGCGGCCAGCGGGGGGTGGGGGTCTCTCGGCGCCGGAGGAAGCCGTGAGACAGGCTCGGGCCTTACCGTCCGTCACGCGGTGCACAGAGCGGCGGGAGCAGGAGGGAGGAGGGAGTGCTCGGAGGCCAGGCGCTCGGTTCACGCGTGAGAGCCCGCTCTGTCCGGCGCGGGAACCGGGATAGCAGACGTGTTAGTCAGCGATCCCCAGAGCCAGACCCGGGGCCGCCGGCCAGGTCCCGAGGTGGACGCGCCCCCAGACGACCGAAAACAAACAGCGCGGTCCCCCACCTGGTGGGGCGGTCCCTCCTCGGACCGGACGCCCAGGACGGCCCCCAGGCCCCCAGGCACGCGGGGGGCGGAGGGGGGCCCCCAGGAGCAGCGGCCTTGGACGGGGGTAGTGGGCGCGGACAGGACGTCGAGGGCCAGAAACCCAGGCCCCAGAGGGAAATTCAAATTCCTCAGGAGCGCCCGCTGCCAGCGAGCCGCCGTGGCGGGTGATTTATCTCCGCCGTAAATCACGGCGCCCGCAGCTGCGTCTCCTGGCGGCACGGTGCATCCCAAGCCGGGGCCCGAGCCAGCAGCGCGCAGGCAGGCAGGCCGGCGGGCGGGGCACCTGGACACCCGGCCCCCTGTCCCCCACTGGCCAGGCCCCCGGAGCACAGGGCGGGGGAGGGGGTTGTGCCACAGCCTGGACTTTGGGGGGTGCACCCGCCCGTCCTCCCTCCTGGCCCTCAAGGGCCGGCCTCAGGCGCTGAGCGTGAGCGACGGAGAAAGAGAGTCCACCATGGCCCGTCCTGGGAGGGTGCGATGAGCCGCCCAGCAGCTGCACCAGGATGGATGGACGGCTCTGGGAAGAAGGGCGGGACTTCCTGCCGGAGGCTTCTCCAGCAGCAGGAAGCTACGTGGACATGGGACCGGGCGGCTCCCAGAACAGGGCTGGACCGCGGGCCCCAGGAAGGAGCCCCCAGAATCCCGCCGCCACCACGGGGTCCCCACTGACGGGAAAGCCGGTCGGCCGCGCCAGGTCCAGGCTGAGGGTGTTGGCGTCCCTGCCTCGGTGACCGAGGGGCCCCGCCGGCTGAGGGACGGGGACGACGGGGACGGGGTGATGTCCGTGCAGCCTGCAGCTCGGGACAAGGAGGGGGTGGCGGCTGGGGGGGGGTCACTGGGTGCCATCCTGGCGGGTGTGTGGGTGGGGGGCCCGGGTGCTGAGGGTAGAGCAAGGCTTCTTTATTGGGGCGCCTTCTCCCACCGCTTTCCGTCGGCGTAACACGTATCTGTGGTCCCCGTACCATGAGGGTCCCTGGAACGCCAGGTTTCTGCGGCCATTTTAACCTTTCCTCCCCACCCCCCGAAAGGCGGGTCTCGTGTGAGAAAGAGGAAGGGCCTCCGAGACCGTGGGGTCAAGGTCACCTGAGGTCAGCAGAACGCGGCTGCTGCCCACACCTGGGCCCCGGGCCTCCGCGCCCTTGCCGGCCACGGGTCTGGGTGTGACGGGCTGGGGCATTGAGCAGGGCTGTTCGCTGTTACGGCAGCGGCGTCTGAGGCTCATGCCCCGGAGCGGGTCCCAGGAGCGAAGGCACACTGCCGGCTGCCGGCGTTCTGAGCCTCCCGCTGCTGCGTGTACCGTGTTGGCGGGGGCGACAGTGGGCGGGTGGGAGCGTGGCTCCGGCCCAGGACGCGCCCCTGGCACAGCCCGGCGGCGGCGTCTCCGTCACCTCGGCAGCTCCCGGGCGAGGTTCTCGTGGTGGACGTCGCAGTCCTGCCCTTGGCTCTGCGCACAGAACCCTCTTTGGAAACACGGAGCCCGGAACTTGGAGGGCATCAGGCGGGGGGAGGCCTCGCCCACGAGTCAAACACAAGCGCTGTTTTCTGCCGGTTTGTCTGTGGATCCCCAACCAGCTGTGGGATGGAGCCAGCCTGGTATCTGCGCCCCAGGGCCAGGAGGGAGCCGCCCCGGGTGGGGGGAGGCGGGGTCAGCCAGCACCCTGCTCCACGCCCCCTGGGGGACGGCCGGCAGGTCCGGGAAAGCCCAGGCCCCACCACACGGTAATCGGATTAAACACCCGCCCGTTCCACATGGCGGAAAGCCCCGGAAACAGCCGCGAGAGGTTCGCCAGGACACTTGCATCGGCGTCTGGAGCCGGAAGACGCTCTGGACAGGGGCGGATTCAAACCATTCGAACGAAGGTTACTTCAATGATGCAAACGGAAGAGGGAACCCCCGAGTGAGGCTGCAGGCCAGACACACCTGCCCGCCCCGTCCACCCCCTGAGCACCACAGCCCGGAGACGCCGGTGCCACCCGCTGGCCAGACCCCCTCCTCCCTGCCAGCTCTGTCCACCTGCCAGATCTCCTCCCCCCATCAGCTCTGTCCACCTGCCAGATCTCCCTCCCCCCACCAGCTCTGTCCACCTGCTGCTCTCCTGTGGCATGCGGCCTCTGGAAATGGGGTCTCATGTGGGGATCTTACCTCCTCTGCCCGCAGACGAAGAGAATGAATGGAAGGACCAGGAACGGGCAGTCCTCTCGTTCGGAGGGAAAGCCCAGAGTAATTCCGCGAGTGGAGAGGAGCGTGCCCGCCAGACAAGAGGACTATGGCCCCAAACTGACCCGAGGGATGTAGGGTCAGCAGAGGCCAGGAGACATAGGGACGTGGGTGGGGAGGGGGGGGCCATCCTGGCTGCACAGCACCCAGGGTGACCCTCCGGGTGGGGACTGGGCTGCGCACTGAACACTGAGGCAGCAGGGACAGGGGCTGAAGGTCTCTGACTTTGCAGAATGGGGGGCCGAGGAGGGGGGCAGTGAGCGGACACCAAGCCTTCTGGCCAATCCCAGGTTACCTGGAGATAAGAAGGAAGACCCCATCCACGCCAGGAACCCCTCCTGGTGCAGCGCCAGCTTCTGAGGACGAGGTCGGGCCTGGGGAGCACTCGGAGGCCTTGGTGGGAGGCGTCCGGGGAAAGCAGGGACGGCTCCCGCCTCAGGAGGCTCCGCCTTGTCTGTCCTAGAGGCACGGATTGGGAAATGGACCCGGTTCCCCCTGTCTCGATTTCCAACCACGTCAAGGTGCTGGTCCCCCCCGGCTCGGCATCAGGCCCACACAGCCTGGCCGGCGTGGCTCAGTGGCTGAGCTCCGACCGATGAACCAGGAGGTCAGGGTTTGATTCCCGCCCAGGGCACAGGCCCAGCTGGGGGCTCCATATCCCCAGTGCGGGGCGTGCAGGAGGCAGCCGATCCATGATCCTCTGTCATCATCGATGCTTCTCTCTTTCTCTCCCTTCCTTTCTCGGAAATCAGTAAAAACATTAAAAAAAAAGAAAGTGTTAGACCAGCGGTTCTCAACCTGTGGGCCGCGACCCCTTTGGGGGTCGAACAACACTTTGTCACAGGGGTCGCCTAAGACCATTGGAAAACGCAGATACGATTCATCACAGTTGCAAAATGACAGTGAGGAAGTAGCAACAAAAATAATTTTAGGGTTGGGGGTCGCCACCCCATGAGGAGCTGTCTGAAAGGGTCGCGGCCTTAGGAAGGTTGAGAACCGCTGTGTTAGACAGACATGCCGATTTCTTCGTGTTTTCAATAAATGTGTCCATCTTCCCCGCGAAAACGGGACCTGGTTATGTCTCCACACTCCGCTTTCTAGCATCTGTGGCACCCACCCACCCACCCACCGCAGCCTCTGCAGGGACCCCAGCCTCACAGGGTCCGGGGGACGTGGCATTAGGAAGGTTGAGAAGCACTGCTCCAGAGGCAGTGGGGCCGTGGCCAGCCCTGCTCGCCAGGCACCTGTCCCGGACCCGCTGCTGCTGGTGGGGGACCCGGTTACACACCTGCCTCGGGTGCCGGCGGCCGCGCCTGTAAAGTGTGGATAATTAACTACGCCTCGCCTGCCTGCCTGCCGTGGCGAGGCCAACGATGCGGGCGAACCCGAGAGCCTGTTTCCAATTGTGTGAGCTCCAGAGCCAGGCGCACAGACCCGGTTGCGCGTGCCGGGGCCTTGGCGCGGCGGCGAGTGGGCAGAAGCGTGAGGCACAGCGCGGCTGCGACGGCGGCTGCGGCAGGAGCTGAGCGAGCCGGCTCTGGGTGCCCGCGTTCTGCTCCGGAGGAGGGTCTGCCCCTGGGCCCAGTGGACCGCTGCCTTTTTACCTCGATGTTGACCGAGCTTCCTGAGGGCACTCCTCCTCCTTCCTGGAATCCCTCGCAGCTGCTCCCCTCACCTGCTGCTCCTCCGGCCCTGGCGTTTTACGAGCCTCGCCTCCCGCGAGCCGGGAGGAATGGATGTGTTTAAACTTTAAAGCGCTTAATAGACTCTCCGGGCCCAGGAATTCGGGCAGCCCCCGCCCCCGACAGGCGCTTCCTCCGCATCCCTCCGTGGCCCTGTGTCCATCTGTCCCTCCCGTTGCTTGTGGGGAAGTGGGGAGCCTTCCCTCTCCACAAGGGGGACCCCCCTCCTCCCAGCCGGGGACACACACACACACACACACACACACACAGCCTTTGTCTCCCGGGTGGGCCCCGGCTTTGCGGCCCAGCCCCTCCCCCACCGGGGCAACAGCTTGGGATTCGACATCGGATTCAAGACCAGATGGGGATGTTCTAGGTCTCGTGCCCCCTCTCCAGCCCCCCACCTTCCCAGGGCCCCCCCCCAGTCAATCGCCGCATTGTTCTCGCCCGTCCTCTCGCTCTCGGTTCTCTCGGCGGAGCCAGAACCGGGCTTTTTTCCCTGTGAAGCTGTAAGCCAAGGCTAAACTATTTCAGCAATGCTGTCTGCCGTGGATCCCGTCCAGCGGCTGGGTGTGCAGCCTTCTCCGGGATTCCACCCGGCTCCACGCGCCGCCCGCACCTCCGCGGCCCCCGTGGTCCCCGAAACACCCGCTGCCGGGAGGGACAGGGCGGCTCCCCGCAGGCACTGCCCAGCCTCCCTCGCCTTGGGTCACCCCTCTTCTCCTCTCCCCCCCTCCAACCTCCACCCTCCACTGAGCACGCCGCCACCCGCCCGCCTGGATGAACCTGCGCAAGGACAAGGACCCGAAGGCGCAGTGCAAAGCGCGCGCCATGGTGTGGACAGCTGCCCCTGCCTGAGCGCCAGCAAGTTGGAGAGGGACCCCTGGAGGGGCTGGACCAGGTGCAGGGAGCCCACAGGCTGGGAGGCGGGATGTCGGGGGGAGGGAGTGAGGGCAGCTGGGTCTGACCCGGTCTGACCCAGGCTTCTGGCTACCACAGGTGGGACACCCAGACCTGCAGGCCTGCAGGGGACCGGGTGTCCTGGGACAGGAGGAGGCGCCCTGCACCTGGTGGTTGGGCCGGGGAGCGCTCCCAGGCGGACAGGCACGCGGGGTGTGTGTATGTGTGCATGTGTGTGTGTGTGTGTAATGTGTCTGCGCGCGTGTGTGTAATGTGTGTGTAATGTGTGTGTGTGTGTGCGCGGGCGCACCGCTCCCCGCGGGCTGGGGGTGGCCCCTGCGCCCCAGCAGAGGCGCGCGCCTTGGAGTGGAGCAGAGAGGAGCGGGCGCGCTGCGGGCGCAGGAGGTGGGGCTCCTCCGGGCCGGAGGGCGGGGAGGGGAGGGGAGGGGAGGAGGAGAGGAGGGAGGAGGCGGGAGGCGCTGCAGTTATTTGACAGGAGCCAGGGAAGCCCTAGAGGACGGCGGCGGCGCAGGACCTCTCGGTGCCAGGAGGGCAGCCAGCCGGGGAGCAGCCGGGGGAGCAGCCGGGCGCCCGGAGCTCCGGAGGGGCGAGCAGGGGAACGCAGGGGAGCTCAGGGGCGCGCAGGGGAGCGCAGGGGAGCGGAGGGGAGCGCAGGGGAGTGGAGGGGAGCCCGCAGCCCAGTGCCAGGCGCCCGCTGGCCGCCCACCCGGCCGCCCGAGCGCACCATGCAGCCGCCCCGGCTCTGCTGGCGGCCACTGCCTCTGCTGCCGCTGCTGCTCGCGGCGCTGCTGCCTCCGGCGCCCTCGCAGAAGTTCTCGGCGCTCACGGTGAGTCCCCGCCAGGTCCCCGCGGAGCGCAGCCCAGCAGGTGACCCTGGCGGCCGGGGCGCCCCTCCTCCTGCTGCGAGCGGGCCGGGCAGGTGGGATCCAGCGGGCGGGCTGATGGGTGCACGGTGTGCGCTCCGCTCGGGGAGGGTGCAGGTGGGGAGGGGCAGGGGGGTTGGGGAGTCGGAGCGCGCGCCCCCCGGTTGAGGGGTGTGTGCAGGGTCCCATGCCCGGTTGAGGGGTGTGTGCAGGGTCCCATGCGCCTGCCCCGCACCGGGTCGGGGGTCCCCGCGGGCTGTTCCAAGGCGGACCCACCAGGTGCTGGGTGCCCAGGGGCCTCTGGAGCGCCCCTGTCCGAGGCCCATGGGTGCTGCTCGGGGGCGCGGGGCAGATTGGAGGCGCTGGGAGCCCGCGGGGGGAGGAGGATCCTCCCTGGAGACCCTCCCCCTGTGGAGTGAGGAAAGGCGGGGGACACGACCAAGGAGGGTCCCTGGTCACTGGTGTCCACGGACAGAAATCGGGGAGGGGGTGGTGGAGGAGTGGCCGGCGCCCCCAGGGCCACTAGGGCTCCCCCCCCCCCATCCCTCACCCCCAGGGCCGGGCTGTGCAGAGCCGAGCTGCCCGCCGGCGCGCGCCCAGCGCTTGGGTCACTGCGGTTGACCACGGCGTGTTTTTCTTTCTTCGCTGCAGCCTCTCGGCCACGGCCCTGGGCCCCGGCCGGCCTGTGTGGTGCCAAGCGCCGAGCTATGTGTCCCCGGGCCCGCGCCAAGCCGCGGCCGGCCTTGGGCTCTGCTGAGCCGCCCGCAGCCCGCCCCCCAGCTCCGCCGGCCGGCCTCGCGGCTGGCCCGGCCCCGGGGCCTGCGGGGGGGGGGGGGCCCCCTAATGAATGCAATCTGCAGGCACCAAAACACGCCGGGGACATGTGTTTCCGAACAAGTGCTCGGGAGAACACGAGGGCAGGAGCAGCGGTGGCGGAGGAGGAGAGGGTGCAGGGGTGCAGGCGGCGGCAGGACGGGCCCCGGGGCGTGGATTGTGCCCGCAGGAGAGGCTGTGGCGGGCCCTGGTCCGCCCGCTCGCTCTGCTTTCCAGCAAACGCGAGGCTGTGTCCCCGGCAGCCTCAGCGGCAGCCTCAGCAGCAGCAGCAGCAGCGCGGGGAAGGCGTCAGCCGCCGGCTCGCGGTTCATACCTAAGATTCTTCTGGAGCCGCCCTGGTCCCTGCCTTATGTCTCCAGCGACTTGCCGAGGGGAGGCTGTTCCCGGGTCCGGGCGGTTTTCACACGCTCAGCCTTCCCCGCACCCAGGCTCGTGTCTCTCCCCGCCCCCGTCCACGGGCCCTGCCTGTGTTCCTGCGCGCACACACATGTGCACATGCATGCATGCCAGATGCATACACACACACGTGGACACAGACCTCCCCTCCCCCCCTGCTTATAGGGCACGAGAGGGTTAGCGAGGCGGAGACCCATGCTCGGCCAGGCCCACGTTGTTTTGCCCAGGTCGTGGCCCCCCGCAGCCGATGGGGTGCGAGGCAGCAGCCTGCCGAGGGCCCGCCGTCCTGGGGGGCCCCGCTGGGTGGTCCCCGGAGGAGGAGCAGCGGCAGGATCCGTGCGGTTAGTTATTGGAACAATTTAAATCTCCGCAGATTTTCTCCTCTTCTCTCTCCCGCCCCTCTTCCCACTTAACCGTTTCCTCGCAGCCTCTGCTGCCTCGCCCGTGTCCGCGGCTCTCGGGGGGTGGGAGAGGGGGTCTCTGGCCGCAGCCATGCCAGCCACCCGTTGCCAGGCCCACCGGGTGGGGTCCCGGTCCCCCCCTGGCCTGGTACCGTCCAGAGGACGCGTGGCCGTAACTCCACCGCTGGCCCGTGGGTGGAAGGCTGGGCTGCTGCTGTCGCACCCAGGAGAGGAGTCTCAGGCCGTAAAGGGATTTGGCAGCCGGCTCCCCCCCCCCCCGAACCCGGCCCCCTCCCCCCCCCCAGGACACCAGGAAGCCCAAGGCGATGGGCTGGTGGAATGGGACGTGCTGGTGTCTCTGCCGATCCCTTCCCCACTTCCCGGGGCGCGGGGATGTCTTTGTTCCCGGAGGAAGGTTCTCTCCCGCGCGCGCAGCCCTCACGTCTGGTCCTGTGTAAATCAGAGCCCGCTGCCCGCTGTCCGCTTGCTGCCCACGGCTCCCGGAGGCGGCGGCTGGGGGCCCTCTCTCCACCGTCCTTATCTGGACGGGCACACAGCACCTCTGTCTGCTCCGCACGTGTGAGGGCGGGAGATAAGGGTGCCGGGACGCATGGTGCATGCACCGTCCTCCGCCAGCTAACGGGCGTCTGACGCCCTGGGGGCCCGTCCCTCTGTGGTATCTCCCCTCGCTGCCACCGCGGGGTCATGGGGGCCTGGAAGCAGCCCAGCTCTGCTGTCCCGTGTGTGGGACCCGCCCGTGTCAGCTGTGGGGCTGGACGGGCAGGGGGAGACCCCGTGCTCTGCCTGCCCCCCGCCCTCCCCCCATGTTCCCCGGCTTCTCACCTGGAATCAGGCGCCCGCACACGTGGGGTCAGGAAGCTTCCAGGCCGGGGCCTGGCTCCTCAGGACATGCCTGCTCCCTGCTGCCCGCTCTGGGGGCTGCGTGGCCAGGGCGCCACCGGCTTTGGGTGCGAGACCACGAGGGTCCGCTTGGCTGGAGAACGGCCGGCTTTATTCTGCCTCCGTCCGCCCTCTGGGTGCTTCCCGGGGCCGCCGTCCCCTGGCCCTGCCGGCCCCCCGTCCTCCTCGCGCCTGGGCCTGTGGCCGGCCTGTCAGCAGGTGGGGTGACGGTCCAGTCCGCGCCCCGCTCCTCCGTGAAGGCGTGCTCCCGAGGGCCAGGCTGCTCCTCCACTCCCTGGGGAGCGGCTGAGGGTGCGCGTTGAGTCTCTGCGATGCCGGAGACCAGGACCACGTTCCGGGGTGGAGCACAGCTCTGCAGGGTCCCAGGTGCAGGTAAAGGAGTTGTGCCTCATGCCCACCACTAGGCCAGCCCCTGAGTGTGTGTGTCCTGCCGTAGGCTCACCCCTGAGGGAGGGAGGGAGGGAGGGAGGAAGTGTCCCCCAGGGGGCAGTAAGGAGCAGCAGTACCCAGGACTGTGGGAGGGCGCCGTGGCCTCATGTGGGGTGACCCTGCTCTGTGCCGCACAGGGAAGGCAGCGTTGAGGGGGCCCACACCTTTGCTCACTGCCCGAGGGTTCCTGTGCGGGACACGGATGTAGGACTCTGATCATTCACCCTCCCCTGACCCCTGGACACACACACACACAGCCGAGGCACGCCCTCCGGTGTGTCCATGTTCAAGAGAAGAGGAAGCCGAGCCCCCAGAGACCCCATAGGAGCCCTGACAGCAAGGGGGCCCTGGAGCTCCCAGATCCACCGGGAGGCGCTGTCCTTCCTGGGTGGGGGGGTGGGGGGTGTCCTGTGTCACCTTTAGACTGGAACTGGGTGCCGCCTTTTCCCTCGGGACCCGTTGACCGTGGTCGCCTTCCCACGTGGTCACTGGGACAGGGCGGGCTGAGGACTGGCTGGTCTGGGCGGGTGTGACAGGAGGAGGGACGGTCCCCCCCCACCCTCACCCCCACCCCCCACCCCCGTGTATGTGTTTGCCCTGAAAGAGCGGGAAGGAGGCAGGACACAGCGCCTGCTCGGTCACAGTTTCAGACACTCCCCTGTGGGCATGTCTGGAAGAAAACCTCCCTGGAGGAGCAGAGACCCCGGCCCGCACGCTCTCCTCCGCGCCTTCCTGGTGGGTGCTGTTCCCACCCAGCACGGATCCTCCAGGAGCGACTGCAGCTTCTCCTCTCCCACTGTGCATGGCATGCTGGGAGGTGCGGGCACACGGGGAGGGAGTGGACACCCTGGGAAGTCAGCTTTGTTCCCGGGTGCACAAGGCAGGCAGGAGGTGGCGAGGGAGCCCGTCATGGCGGCTCGGGACCCACGGTCTGGCAGCCACTTTCACTGTGATTTGGAGTCAGACCATCAATAAACCCCGAAGCCACTTCCCGCCCCCACAAGGCTGCAGACAGGGCCTGACAGGCCCGAGGGTGAGGGGCTGAGGCCACGGGGTCGGAGGGACCCGGCACCCTTGCCAGCCTCCCCACTGCGGCCAGGGCGGCGATGGGGCTGCGTGGAGGTGGTGCGTGACTGTGGGCGGGGCCACACCGTGAGCTTCTGGATTGCAAGGCCCCCTCTCCCCACAGACAGACAGACTGGACTCGGGATTAGGAAAGAGATCACCTTCATGCAGGGCGGGAAGGGGGTGCGCATTGGATATCGATAACGTCCTTTGAGAGCCACACCACGCGGTCAGCTCTTCTTGTCAGACCTTTCTTCCCGCGCCCTCCTGCCCGGGCAGGGCCAGGCCCCGTGGTTCTGGGGCCTCGGACGGCTCACAGGCCGGCGTCCCCACCTCAGGCTTCCCCCAGCTATGGCGTGGGTCCCGGGGCCAGACCTCCCGATGCAGAGTCGTACATCTTTGCAGTGGGAACAGCAGCCCTTTGGGGGTCGAACGACCCTTTCACAGGGGTCGCCTAAGACCAGCGGAAAACACCTATTTCCCATGGTCTGAGGAACCCACACACTGCTCCTCGGTGTAGCAACGTGTAGCCATGTAGTTTACTGTTGTCCTAGGAAGACTGTTACCCAAGCTACACCACGATTCAAGACAAAAAATTTCATTTATTTGTCATTAGAAATATTTTACAATATATAATTACATATTGTTTTGTGATGAATCCCTATGCTTTAATTATGTTCCATTTGTAACAATGGAAATACATCCTGCATATCAGATATTTACATTACAGTTCATAACAGTAGCAAAATTACAGTGATGAAGTAGTAACGGAAATAATTTTATGGTTGGGGGTCACCACCCCAGGAGGAGCTGTCTTAAAGGGTCGAGGCCTGAGGAAGGTTGAGAACCACTGCCTTGGAGGAAAGCTTTCAGGAAGGGAAGTCGAATTCCACCCAGGGAAGGACTTCTCCCGGAAGGGAAAATGGCAGACGTCCTCGCATGGCTCTGGAGACCCCGGTTAGAGACCCAAGAGCCGAGGTCTGCGATAAAACCCACACGGATAAGAGCGAGCAGAACGTCAGCTCGCATTGATAGGGTGAAAAAAAAAAAAAGAAACGATGCCTGGAGACTCGGATGCTGAAAGACCTGGCCCATGTGATTAGAATTCTCACGCCGCCGAGGCACCTCCGAGTCACCCGACAGCCACGATCACAGTCGGGTGTCTGCGGGGTCTGACAGCTGGGAGGAGGGGCGTCGACAGAGGGCACAGCGCCTGCTCCCTTTCCAATGGATCTCCCTCCCTTTACTGCAGTGGTTCTCAACCTGTGGGTCGCGACCCCTTTGGGGGTCGCACGACCCTTTCACAGGGGTCGCCCTAAGACCAGCGGAAAACACCTATTTTCCATGGTCTTAGGAACCAACACACCGCTCCTCGGTGTCGCAACGTGTAGCCATGTAGTTTACTGTTGTCATTGGAAGATTATTACCCATGCGACACCATGATTCAAGACAACATTTCATTTATTTGTCATTAGAAATAAATATTTCACCATCTATAATTACATATTGTTTTTGTGATCCATCCCTATGCTTTCATGATGTTCAATGTGTAACAACGAAAATACATCCTGCCTATCAGATATTGACATGACAGTTCATCACAGTAGCAAAATGACAGCGATGAAGCAGCCACAGAAATAATTTTATGGTTGGGGGTCACCACCCCATGAGGAGCTGTCTTAAAGGGTCGGGCATTAGGAAGGTTGAGAACCGCTGCTTTACTTGGTCTTTTTTCCTCGGCGGGCGTCTCTCTCTGCCCTTTTGCTCCCCTCTGTCTCCTGAATCCCATTCTGTCCGCCCCTCCGTGTCCCCCAGGTGCTGATGGGCTGACACGACCCATCGATCCTGCGTCGGCAACAGGCTGCCTTTCCAGAGGAGGTGGCTCGGTGCCTCTTCCTCGGATCCTTTCCCCAAGCACCTCTGCTCGCCCCTCCGCCAGTTGCGCCCCAGAGGTGGCGGTGGGTGGGCCACGCTGCCATTGGCTCCCGGCATCGGGTTACTGACCCGGTCCATGAGCCAGCTGTGCCCGGGGCAGGTTTTTATTCTGGGGGGACCGTAAGCCGACTCCTCACGTGGGAGGCTGCTGGCAAAGATTCCGCCGTTGACGGTAACGACGCTTCTGAGAGCTCGAAGGGCTGTGGATGAATGTGAGCCATGGTGGGGGGTTTGACCACAGACTCGGGGGGGGGGGGAATGGGGTAGGGGCACCGTCGCTGGGCCTGCTCCTGGCTGGGTACCCCAGGTGCGCCGCGTTTAGGGGCTTCGTACAGAGCAAGCTCACCAGTTTGTTGGGGGGAAAAAAACCCAGCCGTGTATACCCTGTTTCCCCGGAAGTAAGACATCCCCCGAAAATAAGACCGACTTCCAGTGTTGCCTCTCGCTGTCATATATGACACCCCCCCCGAAAATAAGACCTCCCCGATAATAAGGCCTCCCCCGAACATAAGGCCTCCCCGAAGCTACCGTCAGGCGTCTGACTCCTGATTTAAAGGGACCTCGCCCAGCCTGAACAGCTCCGGCTGCGCTGCGGCCCATCCGTGAGCTGGTTGGTGATGACAACAACTACCGTCCCGTAGACAGGTCGTACATTTCCTTTTTTTTTAATTCAAGAATAAATGTGTACCGTCTTCTTCTTCTTCATGGAAAAATAAGACATCTCCTGAAAATAAGACCTAGCGCCTCCTGGGGAGCAAAAATGAATAGAAGACACTTTGTCTTATTTTCGGGGAAAACAGGGTAGGCAGGCCTTGTCTGAGTCCAGCGTTTATTTTTTAAATATCTTCCTGTCGATGTCAGAGAGGAAGAGAGAAGGAGAAACTTCCATGGTGAGAGAGAATCCTGGATCAGCTGCCTCCTGCACGCCCCCCACTGGGATCAAGCCTGCAACCGGGCCTGAATGGAACCGTGAGCTCCTGGTTTCTAGGTCGACACTCGAGCCCTGAGCCAGGCCGAACCCCCTTCCTGAGCGCGTCCCCAGAAGGAGCGGGTACTCGCCTCTCTTCACCGCACCTCGTCGCGGTTTTCCGATTACGGACCTCGCCGGGGCCGGGTTAATCTCTTCGGGGACTGCTACTCACCAGAGTCCTCCTCCTCCTCTCCCCGTGGTTCTTATTACGTCGCCGATCAGAATAGGTGCCCGGGAGCCCTGGGCACTGCCCTCACGGGGGCCGAGGGACCCTCCCGCCGGGCAGAGGCCGACCTGAAAGACAGAGACGTCATCAGGTGCCGCCCCCTGGTGAGAACCGCCCCGAAAACGGGAGGAAGAAGCCACAGAGGGAGAAGCTCCAGGGAGGGGGCAGAGGCCTTGGAGCTGCTGGCAGGGCGTGAGTCCACAGCCCACTGCCATTGGTGCTGCAGGAAGCGAGCACACCAGCTCAGGCGAGATCGTGTTAAAATCGGGACTTTCCGCCGAGACCGGTGTGGCTCAGTGGATAGAGCTTCGGCCCGTGGATTGAAAGGTCCCAGGTTCAATTCCGGTCAGGGGCATGTACCTTGGTTGCGGGTGCATCCTCAGTGGGGGGTGTGCAGGAGGCGGCTGATCGATGTCTCTCTCTCATCGATGTTTCTGACTCTCTATCCCTCTCCCTTCCTCTCTGTGAAAAATCAATAAAGTATATTTAAAAAAAAAATCGGGACTTTCCGGAAACGCGGCCCCTCTCCTGCCCTGCGGCGGGCCGGTCAGACCCCGCTGCATCGGAGGGCTCGGCCAGGGCTGGGCTCGGGGTTCCGGCTGGTGCTCTTTCTAGGAAACCCCGTGAGCACCAGGGCAGCCACGTTACATGCTGAGCTTCCCCATCACGTGCTCCCCACCCAAAGGGCAGCCCCCCAATATTCTAACAGACGGTGTGAGAGGGACTGTCTGTCCTTCACCGGGAGCGGCGAGAGCAGGCGTGGCCCTGTCCAGCCCCGGCTCCTCCTCCTCAGGCCCAGCAGCCAGCACGGCCCCAGCTCCCTCTAGACTCCAGGGTCCCCCATAGACAGTCCTGGCTGCTCCCCTGGAGGCTCGGGGCGGGCAGGGTAGGGGGCTCCCGGGAGAACCCTGAAGATGGTGTGTCACACCCAGAGCAGCTGGGCCAGGCAGTCCCCCCTCGCCTGCAGAAGACGGGCAACAACCAGGCTTTGCTGATGGACAGAGAGGCCATGGGCTGCTGGTTGTGCTACCTGTGCTACCTATTCCCCACCGGGCGAGGGGGTGAGGGCCGGGAGAGGCCAGGAGCTGGGGGAGGCGGCTCTCAACGGCAGAGGTTCGTGCTGGGACTGCCCAGCGGCCGACAAATCAAGGACTCACTG
Organism: Lasiurus cinereus; assembly: GCA_011751065.1. Taxonomy (NCBI): domain Eukaryota; kingdom Metazoa; phylum Chordata; class Mammalia; order Chiroptera; family Vespertilionidae; genus Lasiurus; species Lasiurus cinereus. The sequence continues at coordinate 1,583,736 of JAAGEH010000152.1, forward strand.
CTTCCCGGCACGGAGTGGGATGTAAAGGGGTCAGTGTGGTCCGCAGGCGGGCCCTGTCCTGCCCACCTTCCTCCGCGGCCTGGCTCTCACTCCGCCTTGGTGGGGGGGGTTTTGGCGAAGAGCCTCCTCCCTCGGACCCTCCCTCCATCCGGCCGCAGCACCCAGCAGCGTGGCCCCAGGCACTGCCTGGCCTCAGGCACCAGCCTGTGGCTGCCCCATGGCCCCAAGAGCCTCCTAAGCCGAGATCCGGCGAGCCAAGCGCTCCCGGCAGCTGCTGCCCGCAGGTCTGAGCCCCTGGAGGGACTTGGCGTGCTGGTTCCCGCCCCTTCGCCCCGGGTGGGCGTACCCCCCCAGGGGCTGAGCATCCTCCATCTCCCGTGATGGGGCGGCCTCAGCACCCCTGGAGGACAGGCCGGCCCCTCTCCCAGGAGCGGACACTCGGGTGAAAGCCATTCACTGCCCCGCTGACCCTCCGTCCCCTTCCTCCCCAGCCAACGGCCTGAAAACCACCAATAAAATGCTGCATTGGGTCTGGCCGGCGTGGCTCAGGGGTTGAGCGTTGACCTATGAACCAGGAGGTCACAGTTCGATTCTCGGTCGGGGCGCAGGCCTGGGTTGTGGGCTCGGTCCCCAGGGTGGGGCCTGCAGGAGGCAGCTGATCCCTGATTCTCTCTCATCATTGATGTTTCTCTCTCTCACACGCTCCCTTCCTCTCTGAAGTCAACACAAATGTATTTTAAAATTAAAAATAAGTCACATGGCCGAGACCGGTTTGGCTCAGTGGATAGAGCTTCGGCCTGCGGACTGAAAAGTCCCAGGTTCGATTCTGGTCGGGGGCAGGGACCTTGGTGGCGGGCACAACTCCAGTAAGGGGCGTGCAGGAGGCGGCTGATGGATGTCTCTCTCTCATCGATGTTTCTAACTCTCTATCCCTCTCCCTTCCTCTCTGTAAAAAATCAATAAAATATAGTTAAAAAAAAACAAAAAACCTTCCACCCTCCGGCGACGGACACTGGGTGGCCAGCCGCCCTCCCCCCGCCCCCGGGCACCGGCCGCTGCTCGCCCCGCACCTCCTCCCAGCGCCGCGCCTGCGCCCCGAGCTCCCACGCGGGCATCTCGCCCTCCCTCGCACCTGCCGGCGGGTGGGGCCGGGGTTCGGAGGAGGCCCCGCGGGGCAAGGAAGAGGAGCCAGGCTCCGACCTGCAGGCACACGCCCCGGCCGGGCCGCGGCCCCCGTGTCGACGTGCCGGTGCCCATCGGCCTTCCTCCTGACAGACGGACGCCCCGCTTCCCGGGCAGAGATAGAATCGGGGTGGGGCGCGGCCCGCCTTCCCCCGCCTGGCGGCTCTCCACCTGGACGCCCCTGAGCACAGGTGCGGAGGCCCAGCCCGGTGGGTGAGGGGGAACCCCCTTCTGAGGGGATGGGGGGGACTGCGGGTCCCCCTTCCCCGGCCCACAGCGACCACCGGAGGGAGCCCGAGAGCAGGCGGCCCCTCCTTGTGTGGGGGCGCAGACAGGCTCCTGGTGCAGCCATGATGTGGGGGCACAGACAGGCTCCTGGTGCAGCCGTGATGTGGGGGCACAGACAGGCTCCTGGTGCAGCCATGATGTGGGGCGCAGACAGGTCACTGGTGCAGCCGTGATGTGGGGGCCCAGACAGGCTCCTGGTGCAGCCGTGATGTGGGGGGTGCAGAGAGGCCTCTGGTGCAGCCGTGATGTGGGGGCGCAGACAGGCCCCTGGTGCAGCCGTGATGTGAGGGCGCAGACAGGTCCCTGGTGCAGCCGTGATGTGGGGCGCAGACAGGTCCCTGGTGCAGCCGTGATGTGGGGGTGCAGACAGGTCCCTGGTGCAGCCGTGATGTGGGGGTGCAGACAGGTCCCTGGTGCAGCCGTGATGTGGGGGTGCAGACAGTCCTGGTGCAGCCGTGATGTGGGGGCACAGACAGCCGCCTGGGCCACGCTGAGGGTGTGGGACCGGGGCTGGATTCTGAGAGCCGAGTCGCTGGGCCCCCACACGTCCGTCCTGCGCGCCGTGGCCGGAGCCAGCCAGCCAGCTGGTCATCCGGGAGCTGGCCGTCCTCTGGGTGAGCCTGGAGGCCGGGCGACAGGAGGCCCAGGGCAGTGGCCGGGCCGGTGCAGGCCAGTCCTGCCTCCGTGTGACCTCCTGGCGGTGGACTGTGCACAGGGCAGGGTGGGTGCCTCCCACGCCCAGGCCCCAGCTGCGGCTGGCACCCTCGGGCGCTTTCCAGGACATGGGGCTTTGGGAAGCGTGTTTCCCCTGGTGGCTACACCCTGGCTGTAGTGCTCAGTGCCCTTTTTGGGGCGCACCGGTGAGTGCCCGGCTTTCAGAGGCTCCCCGCATGCGACGTGGAGGGAGGTGGACGTGGGGGGAGCGGGATGTGGGGGAGAGGAATGTGGGGGAGTGGGATGTGAGGGAGGGAAATATGGGGGAGGGGGCGTAGGGGAGGAGTATGTAGGGGAAAGGGATGTGGGGGAGATGTGGGAGGGCGGGAGGTGGGGGATCGTGGGGGGCGGCTCGCCGGCTTTCAGCCTGGCTGTTCTCTGAGAGTCGGGGCGATGGGTCACGGGCTGGCGGGAGGGGTGTGGGGTGCGGCTGCTGTCCACAGGGGAGGGCTCTTCCTGGCAGGCAGTGAGCCGAGCAGGGAGGCAGCCGCTCTGGGTGGGGTGGGCCCGGGAGGGAGATGTGGGGGGCTCGGCCGTGGGCACAGGCGGGGTGCAGCCTGACCCCCTCGTTCTGCGGGCGATGCACCGGGACGGGAACTACAGCCACTGCGGCAGCAGGAGCCTGCGGGCCGGGCGGTCCCTGCCTCACGCCAGCTCCTCTGCTTCCCGCCGGCGGCATGGAGCCCAGCAGGCCGGCCGGGTCCTTGGTCCTCCCCGAGTCGCCACGGCCACTCCACGCCCGCTGCACATCCGTCCCGGCGGCCCCTGGCTCTCTGGCCCCCACCGGTGTCCGGGGGATGACGTGTAAACATGGAACGAAAGCCCAGGGCAGCCTCGGGAAGGGGGGGGCATCCCCCCTCTTCGCTGCAGAAATCCAGGCGCCCGCTGGCCCCTGCGCAGCCGCTGTCAAGGGGGGCGGGGTCCCCGGAGCCGAGGGGGGTGGCTGACGGCGGTGACAGGTGGCCCTCGCGTGGCGCGAGCGCAGAGCCGTAATTACTTAATCCGGCTCTGCCTCGGGGCCGCCTTGTAATTACAGTGACCCGGAGCGTCACGTGTAAACACGCGGCGTGCCAGCTCCTAACCGCACGCACGTGGCGAGGATCCTCCGGGCCCGCCGGGGGCCGAGGACATGCCTCCAGCTCTGTCCCCAGCAATGGCAGAGGGGGTGGGGGGGCGGGGGGAGGGGCAGGGGCGGGGTGCCAGCCTCCCTGCGCAGACCCTGCACCCGCCGACAGGAACATCGGGGTACGTCCTTGGGGCCCCGAGGCCGCCCAGGCCCCGTACCCTGTTTTGCTGTCTGGGTATCCGAGGTCTGAGGGTCAGACTGCAGGCCGTTCCTCTGTTGAGTTTTTATTTTTTTAAAATATGTTTTTATTGATTTTTTTAAGAGAGGAAGGGGATGGCAAGACCGGTTTGGCTCAGTGGATAGAGCGTCGGCTTGCAGACTGAAAGGTCCCGGGTTCGATTCTGGTCGGGGGCATGTACCTTGCCTGCGGGCACATCTCCACTGTGGGGCGTGCAGGAGGCGGCTGATCGATGTCTCTCTCTCATCGATGTTTCTGACTTTCTATCTCTCTCCCTTCCTCTCTGTAAAAACTCAATAAAATATATTTTTTAAAAAAGAGAGAGCGAGAAGAAGGGGAGAGAGAGAGGTAGAAAAACATCTGTGACTAGAGAGAGTCACGGACCGGCTGCCTGCTGCACGCCCCACGCTGGGGATGGAGCCCACCACCACCCAGGCCAGGTTGCCCTGACAGACTCGAACCCTGACCTCCTGGTTCAGAGGTCAACGCTCGGCTGCTGAGCCACGCCGGCCGGGCTCAGCTCCGTTTCAAGTCAGTACCGGTTTGCAAAGGAGGAAACTCGACCCAGACTCCAGCCTCAGGGACCCCGACGCCAGGGTCAGAGGATCCGTCAGGGACAGGAAGGGCAGCCCAGGACAGCCTGGACCGGAACCACCGGCTGCGTCCGGAGGGAACGTTCTGGGAACAGATGCGATCTTCCTCCGGTGATCGCCCCTGGGACGCCACCTGCGAGGAGGGAACACGGGACGGGATGCGCCATGGCGGGCACGTGCCCCCTGGTGGCGGCGGGAGTGGGCGTGTGTGGTGGGGGGAGGGCCCGGTGTCCCGGGCCCGGGTCAGGGCGGGGACGTTGGCCGATGTTCCTCCCTCCTCTCGTCTCTGAATCACACCCGTCCCCCGGGCCAGCGTTTCCGCCTCGTGACTCACCCTCGGCGCTCCGCCCGCTGGAAGTGCGAGCGATCTGAACGCGTCTTTTGGTTTATCGTGAATACAGTGGCACCTCGAGATACGAGTGCCCTAACATACGAGATTTTTGAGAGACGAGCCGTCGAGCGAGCGATGTTTGCTTTGAAATACGAGCAACATTTGAGATAGGAGTCATCGCGCGGATCGGCCGGCTGCACACGACCCACCCGTTTACCGCGACTCGAGCGTCTCCTAGTTTCCCATGCCTCAAGGTGACGGAACGAATTAATCTCGTATCTCGAGGTACCAGTGTAAGACGAAGTGCACATGGACCGCCGGACACTCCAGATTCTTCAGACGGGCACACGCCCTCGTGTGGCAGTGACCATGTGAGGATGCGTGCGCCTGGGACTCGAGGCGTGTGCAGGGCTGCTGAGTCTCTCCGTCCCTGGGAAGCCCGAACCGGGCAGCGGGCAGCGGGTTAGCAGCCCAGGTGGCCACCAGCTTCCTGCCATCCTCCGCTGCTCGCTCCATGTTTAAAGGGCATTTGAAAAATTGCCTCTATGATAACCCTCTATAATAAGAGGCTGATATGCAAATTGACCGAACGTGGAACTACTGGGAGCTGTGACACGCACTGACCGACCCCCAGGGGGCAAATGCTCAAGGCAGGAGCTGTGGCCTGGCGGTCAGTGCGCTCCCACAGTGGGGAGAACACTCAGCCAGAAGCCGGTTGCCGGCTGTCCTCTGTAGCAGTGCTAAGGATGTCTGACTCCGGCTTAGTCCTGCTCCCCACGTGGGCCGAAGCTGTCAGTCGGACATCCCCCGAGGTTCCCCTGGACCCCTGATGCGCTCGGTGCACCCCCCTCACAAACTCGCCACGATCGGCCTGGACCGTGCGCCAGAGATGGGGTCACGGATTGTCTCCCCGTCAGGGCACAGGCCCAGGTTGCGGGCTCCATCCCCAGGAGGGGGCGTGCCGGAGGCAGCCGATCTGTGATTCTCTCTCATCATGGATGTTTCTCTTTCTCCCTCTCCCTTCCTCTCTGAGATAATACAATGCATATTAAAAGAAATAAAGCGGGGTCCCTGCAGGCCCCCTGCCCATCAACGTTCAGGAAGAAATAGCGAATGGGAGAGGCTCGGTGTGCGTACATTTCTGCTGAGTCCGTGGGGTTTTATAAAGTCCCTGCTGTGACCTCCACGTACACAGTCATGTTAGAGAGGTTCTCCACGTGCTCCCTTGGACCCGGAGCCAGTGCTGTGGCTTTTAGGTGGGCGGGGGGTGCCCCCGGACCCCGGGCGTGGGCGCCAGGTGACCCTGCTCGTGATGACCCACAGGGTGACTGACAGGTGGGTGACTGACAGGTGGGGTGACTGACAGGTAGGTGACTGACAGGTGGGGTGACCAGTGGGAATCGGTTTTGCTGCCTGTCCCCCGGGCTCCTTTCTGGTATCTCCTGCCCGGTGTTCGCTGGGTCCACTGGTTCTTGCTGCTCAGGGGTTTTGACATGAACCCCTAAAGGAGGTGTTGCTCACCACACATGTGCTGGTTCTCTGCAGTAGCCGTGACGTTGTGTGTCAGCAGCGTGGACTCCCTGAGTCTGGAATATTAGGTAGGGGGTCCCTCTAGTGCCGGGAGCCCCCGAGATGGAGTGTTGTCTGTGTCCGGGCCAAATCGTGGCGAGTTTGTGAGGGGGGTGCGCCGTGTGTATCAGGAGAAGTCCCCCCGTTCCGAATGAGTTTGTTCTTATGTGTGGGTGCGGGGTGCGGAGCCGGGAAGCTGGGCAGCGGGGCGAGCATTGTGGGACCGCCTTGCGCTCCCATCGGGGTTCAGGCTGCGGAGTGCTCATCCACTGAGCAAAGAAATAAAGGGGGGCAGGTGCCCCCCTCCTTCCTGCCGCTGCTTCTCGGGACTCCACGCCTCGCTGCCGTTCCTCGGCACTTCCTGCGGCCCTCCCAGGTCAGAGCGCTCGGCCCTCTGGGTGCAGACCTGGCCGTGGCCTCTGGTCCTCCATCCTGCCAGGGAGGTGGGGTGCCGTGAGCCCCAGAATGGAGA
>JAAGEH010000152.1:1590198-1610778 GCA_011751065.1 Lasiurus cinereus
TCTCTCTCCTGCGTGGCGAGGCAGCTGTGCTGTGAGGGGGGTGGGGCTTCTGAGGTGCGGTACGGGGATCCTCATCCCCAGGAGCCGCCTGAGGCCGCCTGCACAGTTGCTGTTCCTCCTGGTGGGGGTTAGGGGTCGGGGGTGGGAGGAGGGAGGACCAGGCCGCAGTGGGAGCCGGTGCAGAGGTCGGGGAGTCAGGTGGGCGGAGAGCACCGTCTGTGGGCCAGGAAGTGCTATGTGGGAGCTGGCGGCGGGGCCCGGGCCTCTGGGGGACACGGTTAGATCTGAGGGGGACAAGGAGGAGCCGGGCGAGGACAGGGAACTTGGGGTGTCCTCAGGGCTGGGGAGTATGGGGGGCCCAGGGCAGGGACTTTGGGGGACATGGGTCAGCCCATGAGCCATCAGGCGTCCACAGAAACTGCTTCTTCTGGGTGTTGATTCAGAAACTGGAGGCCTGGTGCACGAAATTGTGCACTCAGGGTGGTGGTGGTGGGGGGCGTTCCCTCAGCCCAGGCTGCGCCCCCTCACAGCCCGGGAGCCCTGGGGTGCAGGGAGTGGGCCAGGCCGCCAGTCGGACATCCTCAGCGCTGCCGGCGAGGCGGGAGATGTCCTGTCACCGTGCCGTGCTCGCCAGCCACGAGCTGGGGTCTGGCCACTGACCACCATGGCGGCTCCTGCGTGGGGCATCTGCCCCCTGGTGGTCAGTGCGCGCCTAGCGACCGGCCGTTCTGCCCTGTGGTTGGTTGGCACGTTAGCCGTGTGTGATATAGGACAGGACCTACTTCAGGCGAGATGCACACGGCTCGGGCCACGGGGGGCCCTGCAGGGCCATTTCATGGGGGGCCCACCTCCCGATTCCTCGCCGACTCCTCCCCTCCTGGATGAGGCCAGAGTGGGATGAGGGGGGGCGGGTAACGGATGCACAGACCCGAGGCCAGCCCGGCCCCTGGGACTGCGGTAATGGGTGTGCTCACCTACCTCTGCGAGCACGGGACGCTCCACACGCCGTTCAGCCTCTGGCGATGCAGCACCCAACGCAGGCGCAGAGGACGGTGGGGTTCCAAGACCTTGGGAAACAGGCGACGCCAAGAATGTGCAGGTCTCCCTGTGCGCCGGCCGCAGCGCCCAGACATGGTGGCCTCAGGTCGGCACCTGCTCCCGGCTGCTCTGCTGAGAACATTTCTTTAAAATACATATACAGTGGTACCTCGAGATATGAGTGCCCTAACCTACGAGATTTTTGAGATACGAGCCGTCAAGCGAGCGATTTTTGCTTTGAAAGACGAGCAACAGTTGAGATAGGAGTCATCGCGCGGATCGGCCGGCTGCACACGACCCACCAGTTTACCGCGACTCGAGCATCTCATAGTTTCCCACGCCTCAAGGTTATGGAACGAATTAAACTCATATCTCGAGGTACCACTGTATCCATATTTATTGATGTTGGAGGGGAAGGGAGAGAGAGAGAAACATCAAGGATGAGGGAGGCCGAAACTGGTGTGGCTCAGTGGATAGAGCGTCGGCCTGCGGAATAAGGGGTCCCAGGTTCGATTCCAGTCAAGGGCATGTACATTGGTGGTGGGCACATCCCCAGTGGGGGGCGTGCAGGAGGCGGCTGATCGATGTCTCTCTCTCAGGGATATTTCTAGTTCTCTGTCTCTCTCCCTTCCTCTCTGTAAAAAAATCAATAAAAGTATATTTAAGAAAAAAAAAAGGATGAGGGAGAATCACGCACCGGCTGCCTCCTGCACATCCCATACCCGGGATGGAGCCCACGACCCGGGCCTGTGCCCTGACCGGGAATCCCACCAAGACCCCCTGGTTCACAGGTCGTCTCTCAGCCGCCGGCCCCGCCCCCCACCCCGCCGGCCGGGCTGAGAGCGTGTCTTCAGGTGGCCCTGGCTTCTCTCTTCCTCCCGCAGTTTCTGCGCGTCGATCAGGACAAAGACAAGGACTGCAGCCTGGACTGCGGGGGCGCCCCCCAGAAGCCGGTCTGTGCGTCCGATGGGAGGACCTTCCTGTCCCGGTGCGAGTTCCAGCGCGCCAAGTGCAAGGACCCGCAGCTGGAGATCGCGTACCGGGGCAACTGCAAAGGTGAGCCATCCACCCACGCCCGGCGGTGCCGGTCGTCCCACGGGAGGCGGCCCCTCACACGTGACTGCCACGCCGTGCGCTGCGGGGTCGGGGGGATCGGGGTGTAAGCCTGTGACCGTCCTCAGGTCAGTGCGGAGAGGAGCGAGTTCCCTGACTCCTGGGACTGAGCCCTTTGGCTGGGTCGGTGCTCGCTAATCACGGGCCCACACCGGCCAGGGCGACAAGTGTTTTTTGTTTGTTTGTTTAAATTAAAATATATTTACAGAGAGGAAGAGAGAAGGATAGAGAGTCAGAAACATCAATGAGAGAGAGACATCGATCAGCTGCCTCCTGCACGCCCCCCCAATGGGGATGTGCCCGCAACCAAGGTACGTGCCCTTGACCGGAATCGAACCTGGGACCCTTCAGTCCGCAGGCCGACGCTCTATACACTGAGCCATACCGGCCAGGGCAGAAGTGGGTTTTAAGACCAGAGAAAGGTTAGGTGCCGGGTGGCGGCCCATCGGCAGCCGGGGAAGGAGAGGCCGGGATCAGCTGCTGTCACAGGGAGAGAGGCTTCTGGAATGGCCGTGAACAGGAATCAGGGAGGCCTGGAGCCAGCGGGAAGGTCACAGCCATCAGGGCCCGCGGCTACAGACACGGGTGCACGGAGGGTGGGGGGGGCCCGAACTCGCAGATGAAGGCGTTCAGGACAGATGCCCACCTGGCCCAGGAGCCCAGCAGGCACCCCGGGGGCAGGGGTGGGGCTGGGGTTTCCTGGGAGCGACCGTCCGGGCTGCGAGGAAAGCGGTGGTATCTCCCCGGTGTGGCGGACCCACAGGCCACCGAGCTCCCCGCTCTCGCCGGTCACGGGATGGCTTCAAGGTCTGTGTCATGGGTCCCAGCGAAATAATGACCGGCTGTGTTGTGAGGATTTAATTCTCAAACCGGTAAAAACGAAGCGTCCACAAAGAAAAACCAACCAACCGACTGCAGTGTCCAGGGTCCAGCCTTGGCCCGGCCGGGAGCCATGAGGGCCGGCCGTGTCTTCCCTCGGACCTCCGCACGGCCCCAGGGGAGGCGGGGAGCCGAGAGCCCCCATCCTGTTGGCGGGGAGCACGGGCAGGGAGCGGGGTAATGCAGGGCCGCGCGCTCCGATGTCCGTTGGATTGAGTCGCACGCGGGAGCAGGTCCGCCGGGCGCCGGTTTAACGTGAAGGACGGGCCTGGCGGACGGGGCTCCGTGGCCGCGCGTCGACCCAGGAACCGGGAGGTCAGGGCACGTGTCTGGGTGGCGGGCTCCTCCCCTAGCGTGGGGCGTGCAGGAGGCAGCCGACGGGTGATTCTCTCTCAGCACGGACGTTCCTCTCTCCCTCTCCCTTCCGCTCTGAAACCAGTAGAAACCGTCTAAACAAATAGAGCCAAGGGCAGCGGGCGGGCGGGCTCTGCCGGGGGCTCCGCTGGGAGCTCCCCCCGTGGCCGGGAGAGGACGCTGCGCAGGAGCACGGCCCAGCCTGCGGCCTCCTCACGTGTCCTGGCCACGCAGAGCGAGTAACCGGACACAGGCGGCCCCGGCGGCGGCGGCGGCGGGAGCAGTTTGAGGGAAGCCGCCTGGGGTTTTGCCTGTTTCAGCAGAATCGGCCGGGAGGGCAGGCCAGGCCCCTCCCGCAGGCCGTGGCCGGTGCTGAGTCGGCTCGTCTGGAAGGGGGCTCCACCCACAGGTGACCGCAGGCCTGGACCGGGGCCGGGGGTGGGGGTGGGGGTGGGAGGAGGCGACGGGCGCCTGGGCCCGGGTCCCCGCCGGCGTCATCATTGCCCACGGCTGCCGGGAACCTGGACTTAGCGCCCGTCACGTCACGGGGGGCTGCCGGTTTGAGAACCCCCGCCCGCAGCCAAGGTGCCCTGGTGCCTTTAAAAGGTGGTGGTGCCCACAGCCCCCGCCAGGAGGGCGGCCTGGGAGATGGGTGCCTTCTGCCCGTTCCACGAGAGTTCAAACGCTGGGCACCGTTTGTAACTCCATCCGCCGCGGGCCCGGCCAGCGGACCTATCACGTTTCCCTGCAGACGGTCCGACCGCAGCTGCTGGGGACGGGGCCGGCCCGGCAGGCAGTGATTTCCCGCGGCCAAAACACAGAGCGCAGTAAAACCACACGCGCGAGGCAGCCGGCCGGCCGGCCAGCGTGGACCAGGAAGAGGCCCCGGAGGGACCAGCCTGTCGGGTCCGGGGTAAAGGGGGTCACGGCGGCCCGGGCGCCCCCCCACCCCTGACAGGGTCTGTGCTCCGCTTAGGGGCATCTGGAGCTCCCCGAAGCCCCCCCAGGCTGGGGCTGCCGCTGGGCGGGCCCCTCCTTGCAGCCAGCGGGGGGACGGCCAGGCCACGAAGCCGTCACCCGGGGCCGCTGGGCCGAGGCGCTGGGAAAAGCAGCCTCTCCGACCTCGACAGCCGGTTATTTAAATCTGGAAGCACTTAAAACAGCCGGGGAAAGCACGCTTTTCCAGTCCTCACAGTCAGGCGGGCTCCGGGGTCGGGGCCCCGCTCAGGAGAACCGGCGGTGAGGGTGTCCGCGGGCGGGAGGCGCAGCCAGGGCCTGAGGCCGCGCGGGGACGCCTGGCCTCTCTGTGCCGGAGGCTCGGGGCCCCGGGGCCAGGCGGGGAGCGGAGGGCCAGCCCCTTTACCCCTCTCCGGGCCCGGCACCAGCAGCAGGAGGGCCCCCCTTCCTGCCGGCAGGAGCGTGGGTCCGGCATGCAGCCATGGGCCTCGGCGGACTGCAGGCCGCCCTCCTTCAGCACCCCGACCACCACCGCTCGCCCTACTGACTCCCCCCTGCCCCCCACTCCAGGGACAGAGCAGGGTTAGACGTGCTGAGGAGTTTCTCTCTTTTCGCGTTATTTTGCACGAGTGCCCAGGGCCCGGCACCGCGGTTAGAGGATCGGAGAGGCTGCGGGAGTGTGGCCGATGTTTCCAGTCCCCCGGCACAGGCGTAGTTACGGCAACGTCGCCGTCTCCGTTCCGGGTGCTGTGCCTGCACCCCCGACGAGGGTGTGGCCAGCAGCCTGCAGACCTCCATGGAAGACACGAACCCTGAACGCCGAGAGGAGATGCAGGCTGAAGGATCGTGGCTGTGGGGCTGCTTCCTGAGCAGCAGGCCCGGGGCTGTGCCTCGATCGTGTCTTAGCCGTTTTTAAAATATATAAATATATCTTTGTTGATTTCAGAGAGGGAGGGAGAGGGGGGGAGAGCTAGAAGCATCGGTGATAGAGAATCACTGGGGATCCAGCCCACAACCCAGGCGTGTGCCTGACCTCCTGGTTCCTAGGTTGGCGCTCAACCGCTGAGCCGCCCGGCCAGCCGTGGTGGCAGCTTTGAGGCCGGTGCCGGAGCGGCCGGGAAGGCTGTAGGGAGGCGCTCTCTGGTGGGCGGGAAGGGGCAGAGCTTGTCATGGCTTCGAGGTCTAGGAACTCGGACACAGAACGGAGGCCCAGTGCTCCCCTGGTGGTGTTTCAGGGGGTGGCCTGGACCCCACTGTGGGCCAGATGTCCCGGCCCAGGGGCCCCGTGCTCCCTCCCTCCCTCCTGCTGGGCTGTGGATGGGATCCCGTGGGCTCCAGGGAACACGCTGAGACCGAGGGTCCGCCGACTGGATCCGGCTGTGTGCCCTCGTTCCCGTGAAGCAGGTCCCGTGTCCCTGGGACAACCCAGTCACCCTCTCCCGGCTCAGCCCCCCCGCTCCTTCCGTGTCGAGAGGACCCGCCCTCGGAGCAGCCAGCCTCCCGCTGGTGACCGGCTGTGGCACTCGCCCGCCCAGCTGAGGTGGCCCCGGCTCCATCGTGCCTGTGTCTCCACGGGCGTGGCCTTATCCCGGTGTGTAACCGCGCTGCTCTGCTCCCGCCTGCAGACGTGTCCCGGTGTGTGGCCGAGCGGAAGTACACGCAGGAGCAGGCCAGGAAGGAGTTCCAGCAGGTGTTCATCCCGGAGTGCAGCGAGGACGGCACCTACAGCCAGGTACATGCTCCAGCTGGTTCATGCTCTATAGCTGGCACACGCTCTACAGCCAGGTACACGCTCTACAGCCAGGTACATGCTCTACAGCCAGGTACATGCTCCAGCTGGTTCATGCTCTATAGCTGGCACACGCTCTACAGCCAGGTACACGCTCTACAGCCAGGTACATGCTCTGCAGCCAGGTACATGCTCTACAGCCAGGTACATGCTCCAGCAGGTACATGCTCTACAGCAGGCACACGCTCTACAGCCAGGTACACGCTCTACAGCCAGGTACATGCTCCAGCAGGTACACGCTCTACAGCAGGCACACGCTCTACAGCAGGTACACGCTCTACAGCAGGCACACACTCTACAGCCAGGTACATGCTCTACAGCCAGGTACATGCTCCAGCAGGTACACGCTCTACAGCAGGCACACACTCCACAGCAGGCACACGCTCTACAGCCAGCTACATGCTCCAGCAGGTACACGCTATAGCAGGTATATGCTCTACAGCACATACATACTACAGCAGGTACATGCTCACAGCAGGTACACGTTCTACAGCAGTTATACACGCTGCACAGCAGGTATGGGGTGGGTGGTGCTCTGCCCATGGAGGGGCGACGGGGGCCGAGCTGAGGATACCCCTCCACGTGAGTGCCGTCCTGACCGGGCTCGCCCGCAGGAGCGGGTGGTGAGTGGTGAGTGGGTCCCCCTCCGTCCGGTGGGGTGCCCCGTGGCATTGCTCCACGGTGCCCTTCTGGGCAGCCTCGTGGTGAGGCTGGGGCACCCTCACCTCTCGTTGCCGAGACCCACCCCAGTTCCCATCTGACTCCTCCCCGTGCAGCTGCCTCGGGGCCCCCGACCTCAGCGGCACCGGAGCCCGGGAGCCCAGGCTCGAGGCTGCTCGTGGGCCCTGACTCTGCCGCCGCCATTGGTCAGAGGCAGCGCCCGGAGCCGGTGCCGCCCCGCAGTGCGGCCAGCCTATTGCCAACGCTGCCGACCCTCATCAGGAGGGTCCCAGACAGAGCAGCCCTGGCAGGGCCATCGGTGCAGGGAGAACGCTGGGCAGTTTATAGCCGGCATTGGACCTTTGAGAGGAGCGGGAGGGGAGAGAAGAGGCGGGGAGAGACAGAGAGAGGAGAGAGAGACAGAGAGGAGAGAGAGGGGAGAGAGACAGAGAAAGGAGAGAGAGAAGAGAGAGGAGAGAGAGGAGAGAGAGACAGTGAGAGGAGAAAGAAGAGAGAGGGGGGAGAGAGAGAGGAGAGGAGAGACAGACAGAGAGAGGAGAGAGAGGCAGAGAGAGGAACGAGGGAGAGAGAGGGGGGGGGAGAGAGAGGAGAGGGGAGGGAGGAGAGAAATAGAGAGGCCGGAGCTTTGGGGAGGTCCTGCTGGCTGGCTGGTTGGTCTGGAGGGAGACGGGGCAGGACAGAGGCCAGAGGGACATGGCAGGGGCGGGGTTGATGGCAGGAGCCTCCTCGGACAGCGACGCCAGCTCCTCCCCGCCTCTCCCGGGCACCGGGCGTGAGCAGGTCTCGGACCCCGGAGCCTCCGTTTCCCCGGGTGTAAGGTGAGGGCCGGCTTCCCCTCCAGGCAGCAGGGTCAGATGCCCGCGGAGGGGCCCGTGCACATGGGCCCGCGTGTGGTGAGCCCCCTGGTGGCGTGTGTGCGCGGGTCCGGTCGGGCACCCCCTCGCACGGGGGCTCAGGGCGTCTGGCCGGTGTGGAGAGGTCCTGCCCTGACCGCCCGTCCCGTCTCTGCAGGTCCAGTGCCACAGCTACACGGGCTACTGCTGGTGCGTCACGCCCAATGGGAGGCCCATCAGCGGCACCGCCGTCGCCCACAAGACGCCCCGCTGCCCGGGTAGGTGTGCGGTCGCTCAGGGGCGCCCCCTGACCCCGCTGGCCGACTTCTGTCCTCCCGCCTGTACAGTGGTACCTCGAGATACGAGTGCCCTAACATACGAGATTTTTGAGATACGAGCGGTCGAGTGAGTGATTTTTCCTTTGAAATACGAGCAACATTTGAGATAGGAGTCATCGCGCGGATCGGTGGGCTGCACACGACCCACCCGTTTACCGCGACTCGAGCGTCTGTCTCCTAGTTTCCCACGCCTCAAGGTGATGGAATGAATTAAACTCGTATCTCGAGGCACCACTGTGTTTGCTCCTGATCCCAGGACACTCGGCACCGGGGCCGCGTGGGGAGTCCTGGGAAAGGAGGGGGGTGTCACCGGGCAGCCCCGCAGCGCTCTGAACCCTGGTTCTTAAGTCAGTTCCCCACGAAAGGCCGGGCTGGCGCGGTGCGAGGGCCAGGGTCGGGGCGCTGAGTGTTGAGGAGTAGCTGCGAGGCCGGCAGTCGGCGGTGGGAAGGACCAACTATTTTCTTTGGCAAAAACACACAAACAAACGGACAAGAAAGCAAGCGCCTCCGGTTTGTGGATGTTTGTGCAAAGGACCCGCGGTCGTGTCCGCCCCTTCCCAGGGCCCTCGGGTGTTTGCCTTGCTCGCCACAGGCCCGGCCGGCGGAGCGTCCCCCGCGCTGCCCGGGGGCAGCTGGACCATCGTTTGCTTCCCGTGTATGTCACCAAACACGATGGTCCGCGGCGCAGACCGCTTTTACCCGACAACGGCCTGCAGCCGTCCGTGTGGACTAACGTTTGAGACCGGTCGGATCACCTGTCACGTTTCCCGGTGGCCCTGGCCGGTGTGGCTCAGTGGGTCGAGCGTCGGCCTGCGGACCAAAGGGTCCCGGGTTCGAGTCCGGTCAAGGGCACGTCCCTCGGTTGCAGGCTCCTCCCCAGCCGGGGCCCTGGTCAAGGGGTGTGAGTGAGTGTGTGCAGGAGGTAACCAATCAGTGTGTTTCTCTCCCATCGCTGTTTCTCTCTGTCCCTCCCCCACTCGCTCTAAAATCCAACAGAAACATACCCTCAGGTGAGGATTAATTAAAAAGGAAGTTTCCTGGTCTGTGCGTCCAATCCCTCGGTTAGCTTTCCTGAAACCGGCACACGTCCCTCAGACCGACCAGAAAGCACGCCCCTTCCCGCTCTTTCTCGTGAACGTGGGGACGTGTGCACTCAGCTTCCTTTCAGACGCATTTTCTGCGTGAAGGCGGGCGGGTGTGAGGACACAGGCTGACCCAGCTCCTGGCCGCCGGGAGGAGGACACGTCATGGGCGGGAACTCGCCACCTGACACCCCGTGGCTGGTGGCCGCTCGCAAGCCCTGAGGGTGCACAGCGAGGAGGGAAAACGTGGTCATGTTTAAAAGCTGTTTTCTCACCCAAGAAAGACCTGAAGTTGGCTGAGAAAATGTTCTTGGCGAGCGAGCCCTGCACCTAATCGTTCTTTTACGAACTGGGGGAAGCGAGTGAGAAAGAAGAAATCACCCGCTGAGCGGCCGTGTGTCCCGGCCTGAGAGACGCTGTCACCCCCTGGCCCTCCCGCTCGTGTCTGCCCGTCACCCCACCTCCCGACCGCTTCTGGGGGTCAGTGACCGCGGGGGAGAGGCCCCCAGGAACCTGTTGTGAGCGTCCGGAGGCCGAAGCCCCCGATGGCCGCTTCCTTAGGGAAGCCGCCCTCGCGCTGTCGCTCTCGTTGTTCTGGCGTCAGCGGATCTTACGGGGCGGGGGGGGGGCAGGAGGTAGGGGGAGACGCCGTGTTGTCCTGGCCTGGGAGGTTCTGGTCACGGCGGTGGTGCTGGGAGACAGCATGTCTGTCTCTGCGCCACAGTCTGGTCTGGCGGGTGGGAAAGGCTGTGGGAGGAGCCGGGGACCGAGGGGTCTCAGGTTCAAGGTTGGGTGCGGCCTGGGCTCTCCTCTGACCCTGCCCTGTGAGTGTGTGTGTGTGTACACGCGTGCATGTGTGTGTGGCTGGTGTGAGTGTGTGTTCATGAGTGTGTGTGTGTGTGTGAGTGTATATGTATATGTGCCAGTGTGTGTGTGTGTGAGTGTGTGTGTGTGAGTGTGTGTATATGTGTGTGTGGCTGGTGTGAGTGTGTGTGAGTGTGTGTGTGTGTGTGTGTGTGTGCTTGTATGTGAATGTGTATATGTGTGAGTGTATGTGTGGCTGGAGTGTATGTGTGTGAGTGTGTGTGTGAGTGTGTGTGTGTGTGTGTGTGTGAGTGTGTGTGGCTGGTGTGTGTGTGTGTGTGTGTGTGTGCGTACTTGTGTGTGAATGTGTATAAGTGGAGTGTGTGTGGCTGGAGTGAGTGTGTGTGTATGTGTGACTGGGGTGTATGTGTGTGGCTGGTATATGTCTCATTTCAGATGCAAATGCTTATCCTATATAATAAGAGGCTAATATGCAAATTGTCCCCTTGACTGGGAGTTCGACTGGGAGTTCGACCAGGGGGCAGGGCCGGCCGGCCAACCACCTGTGCCTGGGAATTGGTGCGCCGGCCCCGGGGACCAGCTCCTGAGGCTGCAGTCGGCGGCCACGTGGGCGGGCTGCTGCAGCGGGCTTTAGCGTAACCCCGGGGGTGGGTCTCCTCCTCTCTCCGAGGCCCCACAGCTTCACCATCGCTGCCTGCCACGACCCTGTCTCCGCACTGCCTGCAACCCCGACATCCCTGAGGGCCTGGCTACGCATCCTTCTCCGATGAGGGGAGGACTGTATGGATTGAACGAAGGACACGATTTTTTAAAAATACGTTTTTATTGGTTTCAGAGGAGAAGGGGGAGGGAGGGAGAGAGGAAAATCAACGAGGAGAGAACCATTGACGGCTGCCGCTTGCCCGCCCCACTGGGGATTGAGCATTCAACTCAGGCGTGTGCCCGACCGACCGGGCACCGAATCCTCACCGCCTGACTCCCAGGTCCACGCTGCACCGCTGAGCCACGCCGGCTGGGCCAGAAGTGGTTTTTAAAGAAACCCCTGCACGGTGTTACCCCGCGGACACGGGACTCTCCCGGCCCTTCCCGAGCCAGCGGAGACAGCCACGTCACACCACGAGGAGGTAAAGCAAGGATCGGGTTCAACGCAGATGCAGGGCATTTCCAAGGACAGGTCCAGCTTTCGGGCGGCTCCACGCGCTGACGTCACTCTGCGAGGGAGAAAACAAGCCGACGTGTCACGAAGAGCCCACGGGTGTGGTGACCACCCTCGCGGGACCCAGAGCCCGGGGGACGTTCGAGGGGCGTGGGGGCCGAGCTCTGGCAGGGAGGCGGGAGCCGGACCCGGTCTCCTGGCTGTGGCTCGCTGGCCGGGGCCGGGGTAGGGGCCGCGCCAGGCGCCTCCGTGCGGATCCACCCCGGCCGGCCCTCTCCCTGGCTCGCTCTCCTTTTAATTTGGACGTGTTCTGGGGTTGTTGGGCGACGGGGTGAGCAATATCCTGGCGTTATTGTTTTTCCTCGAGGGAAGGCGCTCCCGGCTTTCATTACGACGTCCTTCCCGGGGAGAAAGCGCTTCCAGGTGTCCGGGCCGCCCCTTTGTGGCGGCCGCCGCCCGGGCGCGGAGCTTGGGGGCGCGTTTAATTTGGCGGCTGATGTGTCGCTGGGTTTTTCATTATCCAAAAGCACACAGACGTGCTCCCTCCCGTGCCTTGCCCCCCTCGCTGTCCTCCCGATGTTCTAATATCTCATAAACCACAAGAGGACCGAGCCGCCTTCCAGAGGCAGATGGTTCCCATCCACAGGCCGCGCGCGGGCGGCGTGCTCTCCCGGGACGGTGTGTGCGAGAGAGCGTGTTCCTGCCCCACCCGCCCGCGGCTGCACATGCTCACGGCACTTTCTTAGGTGCAACCATGGCGTCCAGGGTGGCAGCTCTGGGTGCTGGTCCCCAACAGGCAGGGAGACAGAGCCCTGCCTCCCACCCCTCTCGCTGCTGTTGCCATTCCTGCCCTTTCCAAAGGGTTTTCCGAAGGGTGTGCGTCCGCCCTGGGCCGTGCGATTTCCAGGAAGGGGTGGCCCAGGCCCACAGGGAGCCAACGGTGTGGAGCCCGCCCTTGAGTGGATGGACAGACGGACGGACACAGCTTGGATTTCCCGTCCTGATTATCTGTAAAAAGCACTCAGGCCTGTGGAGGGGCGGGCTCAGGCCACCCCTCCGTGAGCCGCCCCTCCCTCCTCTGGGCTTGCTGAGCGAGCTGGATCCAAACCGCCTGCTCAGAGCTATGGACAGACAGCTCGGACAGACAGCTCGCCGCTCCTCCTCAAACCACAGGCGTGCTCCTCGCCATGTTTCTGCGGTTTCTTCCCAGGAGGGATGCCCTGGTCGCTGGCTGGCTGGCTGGCTGAGAAGGCCGCTGCCTTTCAAAATGGCGGGGCGATGGGAGGGCGCTCTGTCGGGAGGGAGTTGGGCCTTTAAACCCGGGGCGTCCGCAGGTCCGAGCACAGCCGCCCCGCCCCCGTTGGGTGGCCTCCACACCTGCGTGTCTGGGGCCTTTCTGCACGCACACCCCAGAATCTGTGGCTCCGAACTCGTGCGCAGAAACCTCAGGAAGCGGCCGTGCAGCCAGAGGCGTGCGTTCTGGCTCGGGACCCGTCGGTTCCCGTTCCCATCGCGGCTTCGCTGCGTGGAGAGGGATGTGGTGGGCGGGGGTGTGGGAGGGCCGGCAGGCAGTGTGTATGGGGTGGGGGCCTACTTGCCGAGAGGCTGGAGAGGAAGCGAGGGCCCCGGGGACCCCTCCAGCTGTGAGTCGTGGAGCAGCCCCTGGAGACTGTGGGTTGGGTCGGCGATGAGTCCTCACCTATGGGGACATGAGGGATGAGGTGTGTGGATTTCATCCAGAAAATGCTGGTCGGATTTGGGGGCCGATGCACACACTGACGTGTTGGCTGGCTCAGAGAGGAGAGAGCTTCTTTTTCCCTTTCTTTTAATATATTTTATTGATTTTCTACAGAGAGAAAGGGAGAGGGATAGAGAGTTAGAAACATTGATGGGAGAGAGACATCCATCAGCCGCCTCCTGCACGCCCCCTACTGAGGATCTGCCCGCCACCAAGGTCCATGCCCTTGACCGGAATCGAACCTGGGACCTTTCAGTCTGCAGGCCGATGCTCTATCCACGGAGCCACACCGGTTACGGTGGAGAGAGCTTTTTAAGGGTTGTCTTCGGCGTGAGCCTCTGATCCAACGGTGGGCCAGCAGTCGGACTTTTCCGTCCTTCGATTATAAAATATTCTCTTAATTCGACGGAGAAGCTCTCTCAGGGGCAGAGGGTGGGAGACAAATAAGTACCATTTAGGGAGTTTGCTTGGAGCTCTGAATGTCAAAAGGCTGCATAGTTCTACTCAGAAATATTTCCACGCCATCGTCACTTTCTCCCCATAGCAGAAAACACTCTTCTTGACTCGCTGCCGACCCAGGGTGGAGGTGAGCGGTGACCAGAATCCTCAGCTTGAGAGTCTGGGCTGTCACAGCAGACAGCACAGAGGAGCTGCAGGAAGGGAGATCTGAGGCTTCGCGAGGGCCACGCAGGGAGCCGGCTCATGCGCGGGCTGACCTGGCGGTAAAGTCGGTTCCGCTGCCTGAGACCGGGGCACCAGGTGACAGGTGCCCGGTGGTGACAGGGACGCCAGGGAAGGACCCGGGTCCCAGGCACCGCACACGGTGCAGACCGAGCGGCTTCTCTGCGCAGGTGCACATGCACGTCCTGTCCTCTCCCCAGGAGGGGCACCAGCCTCTGCCGCCGTCTGCGGGCGAGGGAGGTGTGTTTTAGGGCTGTGTGCTGTGTTCCTCGAAGGCAGCGGTTCTCAACCTGTGGGTCTCGACCCCTTTGGGGCTCGAACGACCCTTTCACCTCATTCCTCATTTCCCCTCGTAGGTTCCGCAAACGAGAAGTTACCGCAACGGGAAGGCACGGGGAAGACAGGTAACTACTCACCTTTCCCACGCACGCCCGTTGGTGGCCCTTACCCGCCAGGCGGCACCTGACCTGGCCTGGGCCTCAACCTGAGCTCTCAGGTCACATGCACACGTGAGCTCAGGGCGGCCGCGAGGCCCAGGCAGCTGGTTAAATGCTCACCCACAGACGTGTAGGCGGGCATGTAATCTGCCCACTGGGGGCTGGGCCCGGCCAGTGAGGGGGACCCCTCCGGAGGCCACGCCCGTGGAGGGGAGGAGCATGCTCAGTGTCTGGGCTGTGGCACAGGCCATCCTAACGCAGCGTGATCGCCCAGGCCCCCAGTGGAGCTGTAACGCCTCCTCGGGAGAGAGAGGCTCTGCGCCCCCCCTCTCCCCCCCCTCAGGGCCAGGTCCCAGCGAGAATCAGACCCCTCCCCCCTGAAGCCACCCTGGGCCACAAGCTCACCGCAGGCTGCAAAGTCAGGAGGGACTTCCAAGATGAAATAAGAATCAGGGCTTAGAACACAAACCTGGGCGCTGTTTTCTCTGATGCAGGCTGGGGTCCGTGACCCAGTGATAAAAAGAAGGGGAGGTGGAGCCCGGTAGACGCCCTTCCCTTCCCCCTGAATGAGATGCCCGTGGGCGCTGGGCTGCCTGGCAGGGCCGGGAGGGGGGTCTGTGTCTTCTGAGGGTGGAGGTGCCGGTTGACCCGGGAGCAAATGCCAGCCTTCCTCTCGGGGAAGCCCTGCACTGTGCCGGGCTGGCTCAGACCCAGGACCCAGTCGCTGTCCCGGTGGTGGCCTGCTAGCCTCAGCCACACCCATCGCCCCACGAGCCCAGGGGCTGTCCTTTGCAATGAGGAAAGGCCTTTCTCTGTGCGGCCTTGTAAGGCTTTGGTTTAAAACTGAGATTACTGTCCAGCCCAGCCACGCAGTCCGCTCCGGGGGACACACCCCTCCCCTGGGATGGTGCTGGGCCCAGGAGCTCACTGGCCCTCGCTGTGCCTCAGAACCCCAAACCTGACCCCTGGCCGGGAAACCCCGAGTCTTTTCAGCCAGTTCCATCCAGACGATTCGTTTGGAATACAAAGTCCTCTGTGAAAGGACCCCAGTGCATTTGTATTCCCGCTCCCTTTCCTCCACTCTCTGCTGTCACTCTTGGCCCCGCCCCGTCTCCTCCCCCAGACTGAAGGCCCACCCCTTCCCCCTCCAATGTCCTGCTGCTGCCTTAGTGGAGCGGGTCTGGGTGGCGTGGGGTGGGGTAGGAGGGCAGCAGTTCAACCAGGAGGCCTTCATCCCTGCCCTGTCCCTCAGGAAAATGGGCAAGGTCAGGGGGTCCACCTGCCCAGCCCCTGACAGGCCCCGCCCACAGCCCCTGACAGGCTCCTCCTCAGGACCTTTCAGGCTGCCCTCTCCTGGCACTGGGCGCCCTGCTCAGCCCCACGGCCCCCTCCCCTCTCTGTGGCCCCCAGGCGGCTCAGGGCGTGGAACCCCAGCTGGCCTCGCGGGCCCGGGGTGGGGCCTGGCGCACGCGCGCTGAGCGAGCCGCTCCCGAGCAGAGCATCTCCCCTGTCCGCCCGCCCGCCCTCGCGTGCCCCGGCGTGTCCTGGGTGGGGGTGCGCGTCCCCCTGCGGGCTGTTGGCACGCGCCGCCGCCCCCGCACGCACACTTACCCGCTTATCTCATGCTTGTAGTCTCCTTGCAAATGTTTTCCGTTCTGAATTCAGATGATGCCTCAGCCCCTGCGCTGGACACGCAGCCGCAAGGCGACGAAGAAGGTGAGGGGGTGGGGAGCCGGGCCTGGAGGGGTCCCAGGGGGGCAGGGAGGGTCCCACGGGGTCAGGGAGGGTCCCCGGGGGCAGGGAGGGCGCGGCTGTGCATGTCCACCCCCCATGGTGAGCATCCGCCGTCCCTCGTGGGTTTGAGGGCTGCCACGTGTGTCTTGTCTTCTTAGTCACACTGTGCACCGAGTTCTGAAACGCAGAGACACAAAACGGGTATTTCGAAAGAGCACAGTGGCGTGCGGCTGTCCCGGTTCACCTGTCACACTCCGGCCGCGTGGTCACACCATGGGCCCGGGACACGCTCTGCCCCGTAGTCACATGCAGCTGGGTTTCCCAAGCTCGGCCGCTCCTGCACCGGCCGGGGTGTTTGCCCTGCGCCCCCAGGTCCAAGGTGTCAGGGTGTGAAGACAGAATGCAAGGGAGGCCCGTCAGCGGATCTGAGGGAAGGTGGCCTTACGAGGTGCTCTGCAGACAGTACCATCAATCAGTAACCACAGCAGCCGACCTCAGCACAGCCTGAGGCTCCCACGTGCCCTGTGGCTCGCACTCTAAACGCGCAGAATCTCGTGTCACAGGCGAGACCGCAGGGCACTGGTTCCAGGTCAGGGGGCCAGTGCCGGGCCTGGCTGGCCGGCTCCCGGGCGGCTCTCGGGCCGTGACGTGAACGACCAGCCGTTGAACACTCCCGTATGCTCGTTCACCACGTGGCCACTCACAACACGTGCTCCCCACGCGCTGTGCACAGACATCACCTCTCGCACTCCCAGCTCGGCCCTGGGCCGTTCCGCCGAGGGCGAGCCGCACGCCATGTGAATGTCCGTCCGTCTGGACCTCACGGGCGGTTGTGATAAAGCCCGAGTCTGCACGGGAGGCCTGTCTGGATTCTCGCGACGTGTATTTGTACTTGGGGATGAAGAGAGAAAAAACGTGTCCTGAAAATTCCAAATGTGCACGATCCTCTCTTGCTGCCCCGGGCACAGAATTATTTCACAGCTCTCTAGAAACATACGCTATGCGGGCATTGATCATGTCGACCTTTCTGGCTCTTAGGCTGCCTGCTGAAACCGTTGAGAGGCTGGGTGTTCAAGACGAGCTAAACATGACGGTCCCCCCCGTTTTGCCTTGTCAGATATCGCCTCGCGCTACCCGACGCTGTGGACGGAGCAAGTGAAAAGCCGGCAGAACAAAACCAACAAGCACTCAGGTAAACGGGCCCGCGGCCCCGGCTTTGCTTCCTCGGGGTGGAGTTCGGACGGCCGTGTTTCCTTGGTTACGGGTGTGAGCACCGAACGATAGAGCTCGGATTTTGGTGTTTTTATGACGCTTTCTGGTCTCTACAAGGTTTTAGGTGCCACGCAAACGGCAGCTTCGGAGGAAAATGGAAATGTTTGATGATGAGGGTGTGTTTTTGACCGAGGACCAAGGAAGTCGAAATAGTTGACTAGTTTAACTCGGCATCCTCGGAACTGCGCGATGGCTTTGCTAGGAATCAGTGACAGGCTTCACTTTTTAAAAAATGTATGTATGTTATTGCTGATGTCAGAGAGGAAGAGAGAGGGAGAGAGAGAGAAACATGCATGATGAGAGAGAATCATGGACCGGCTGCCTCCTGCAGCGCCCCCCACTGGGGATTGAGCCCACAACCCGGGCAGGTGCCCTGACTGGGAATCGAACCGTGACCTCCTGGTCAATGAGCCACGCCGGCAGCCCAGACTTGACCTTTGAACCTGACATTGGGCGTGGGCGATGGGTGCGGGCTGCCGCGTGTCTGGTCCGTGACCCACTGTCCGTGAGAACCAACCGTGTCTGCGTGTCCCCGTGCGTCCAAGCCTGCACACTCCCTCGCCTCCCTGATGAGCCGCCCCCCGATTCTCACTGGGAGAACCCCGCGTCCCTGGGTTAAGCGTCCGCCGCCCGAATTTCCGTGGTCGATTTCAAGGGGATATGGCAGACCTTCCCACGCAGCCTTCGTGTTAGCCCCTCGTCCCCTGGGGCTCCCTGCTCCCCCCAGAGCGTGTTTCTAATGCCGTGTGTGTATGATGCGGCAGAGCTATCAACGTTTGGCTCACAGAGTAGTCTGATCGCCTCGTGGCCCTGTTCGCTGTCACCTCCACGTGCCCGCTGCCCTGCCGCGTGCCTGGTGCCCAGGGAAGGCTGGGGTCCTGCAGGGACCTGGGGGGGAGCTCTGGTTGCTCAGGGGCTGCGAGGAGGGCAGGTCCCTCTGGCTGGGGTCTCCTCCACTGGCCTGGGCAGTGCGGTGGGGGCGGGGGAGGGGAGAGGAGGAGCATCGCAAACTCTGCAGACAGCGCCTGCCTGTCCATCTTCTGAGTCAGGTGATCCCTGCGGGGACTGTGGCCCGCTTTGCTTGGCCCCGTTTCTCAATTGGGCCCTGCACCCCGACATACAGACGCTGATGTATTCCCAGCGTCGATGCTGCAACGGAGGGAGGGGGGCACTCGGGCTGCTGGGGCCGCTGTCCTGTGGCCGTGGGCAGCGTGGGGTCCTCGCCGGGCGCCCTCTGCCCTGCTCTGGGTAAACTGAGGCACTGGCTTGCTGTGTCGAGGACTACAGGTTGGGGCTCCCCTGCTGCCTTCATCACATCATTCTGATCTCGGGGCGGCGGTGGGGGGGAGAGGGATCTGAGGGTCGCTGTGAGTCCCCTGGAGTCCCGGCAGCTGACCGCTAGGCCCAGGGGCCCCTCCCCCGCCAGCTCCCCGTGGCCCAGGCTGCCACGCACGGGCCGGCTGAGAGGGCGCTGACTGACCAGGTCACGCCCAGCCCTGGGGCCGGTGTGTGTGGCCGCAGCACAGGCCCCGGGCCCCCCGGGCTGACCCAGGGTGTCGGGGGAGGGACAGCTTGCAGGCAGCGGAGTCTGGGCCACTGGCCATGACTCATTATTTACTTCCAATCTGAGGTGGGTGATCCTCCGGCGTCTGCTTTCTGTCTCAGCCCGTGGCTCTCCCCCATCCCGTGCAGAGTCTTGGGGCGACCTTCCGAGACTCACGGACACTCCCCCACCCGCGGCTCACAAGGGCCCCGCCCCGAGTGCTCATGCCTGTGATAGGTTCCCTACCCTCCCCCCTTCCCCCCCGACCCAGAGACCGGCTCCGTCTGTCCATCCCACCGCCTCCTGCTCGCCACGTCCCTCCCGGCTTTATGAGCTCTGTCCTCCCGGTGAGAATGGCTTTGGTTTTATTGCACGTGGAGCTCAGCGCCAAGAGGCGGTCATCCTCTGATCCTGCTCTCGGTCCTGGCAAACGGCCTTCCCTGGGGTCGAGGCGTGCCGATTCCGTGTTCTCCGTGGGTGTCTAAGTTTTAAAATACGACTCCCCCTCTCTTTAATTTCATGTTTCAAACGCGGGCTTGCAAAAACGTCAAATACCAACAAAACTCTCCAGTTATAAAGTTTCGGTCATTTGCAGAGATTAAAACACGGGGAAAAGAGTACAAATAGCTCCTTTGAAATGTGGACCGAAAAAGTGAATTCTGGGACGATATTAATCTACCTAAAAATGTGCTGAATTTCCCCAGTTTTCTCATCTGGAAAAGGGGTTTTTCCTCCTGTCAGGAGGAATTCTCGGAGTTCAGTGAACAAACTGTGGCTCTAGAACGGGCTGCCACCAGCTTCCTGCTATTGTGAACGTCACCGTCCGGGAATGACAGCTGTCCCTCCGAGCCGGAGGCAGAGCCCTGACCCAGGACAGCGGCACCCTGATCCCAGAGGAGGGCACACCTCCAGGGTCACAGGGAGCCGCCCATGGAGGGCCATGGCGTCTAGTGGAGCCCCAGCTGGGGCCGTCCCAGCAACCAGCCTTCCCGCCACCCCCCCCCCCCCCGCTGCTCCTTGAGCTGGTGACCCCACGTTTGTAGCTGGTTTGCTTCCTCAGTCAGGCCAGGTCCCCTGTTTGGCCTGCCTCCCGTCGCAAAGACCCCCAAACCCGGGACATAATCATCCTCCTCCTCCTGGAGAGAAGGCGGGCGGCCTGCATCCTGGGGGCCTTGGTGGCTGCTGGGGTGTCAGGGGTGGAGAGTAGGCGTCCTGCAAGGGGGACTCCTCCACTGGGGGCATCCCGTCTGCTGAGGGGACCCGATCCTGTCCTGCTGAGGGGACCCGTCCCACGTCTCATGCCCTTGGTGTCATTGCTGTGACATTTAAGTCACAGGATACCTGGGTTTAACCATGCAGCTGCGGATCAAGCCCTGCGGTCAGCGGGCCCCCAGGAGGCCAGCGCAGCCACAGCCTGCTCTGCCCGCTGCCCAGGGCCAGTCACCTCCCGCCGACCCGAGGGGCAGAGCCCCGCTCCTGCTGGGGAGGGAGCGGCAGACGCGCTTGGCAGAAACGTTCAAACAGCAGATTCTAAATATTTACCTTGTGCCGCTCCCAAGGCTCGAGCCACGGCGCGTCTGGCACCGCGCGCGTCGCCTAATAAGGCAGCGCTGGGTCCGGTCTGTGCGGCGGCCGCCCTCGGGCCCAGACACCCTGAGGAGCGGGGCCGTCTGGCGGGGAGCGGGAGCCCGCCCGCCACCCTGCGTGCCGGAGCCGGGGCTGGGTGACCCGTGACCGGCACGGAGGTCAGGGCAGATGTGGGCCAGGCGGCGGGTGTCCACCTGCCTCCTGTCACGCGGCCTCGCACACTGATCACCCCGAAACGCAGGGCTCAGGAGCGAACCTGAGCGAGAGCCCCCCCCCACTACCCTTGCGGAGCTGGGCAGGAGCCACCCTGTAACCTGGCTCCTTCCTGGGTGTCCAGGCCCCGCAGGCTCCTGCCCGCTTCCCGCAGCGAAGACGAAGATGTCAGACTCTGGCCGGAGCAAAGGCCTGGGTCCCGGGTGCCGAAGGAAAAGGGTGCTAGGAGCCAGGGAGGGAAGGCCTCCTGCAGGAATCTCTCCATGCACCGGCCTCTGTCTGTCAGTGACAACCCCCAGGACAGAGGCACACGCCGTCCACAGGAGGAAC
>JAAGEH010000152.1:1611926-1634022 GCA_011751065.1 Lasiurus cinereus
GAGACACACCTGCCCCAGGACACACCTGCCCTGAGACACACTGCCCCAGGACACACAGTGCTTCCTGCCCACAGGGACTGGACTTGGAGCTGTGGGGTCAGGGTGTGCTCGGGAGAGGAATCGTCCTGGCAAAGGCCACGTCCTCGCTGAGAGCGGAGCTGGGTGGCTGCAGGAGGTCCCCCGGGCCCCGATTGAGGAGACACACCTGCTGCCCCTCCCCCCCATCTCCTGCTTCCTGCCGGCGGAGAGCTAATGAGAACTGGTTTCCTGCAAGCCTCACATTGTCCTGGGCTGTGGGCTCCTCTGCCGACCACGACCTGAGCTCTCCCCTCGGCCCCCGGCCGGTCCCGTCTGTTCTCCGGGTCATTCAGTGACGGGGAAGCCGGCGGGAAGCGGTGCTGGCTCCGAGGCTCCGGGGATTGGACTAAGGATAACAGGACACCCCCGTCCCGCGGTGTTTGCCCGCGGCAGTCGGTGCCTCTCGTGCGTGATCCGTGAGCCCAGCACACAGCGCGGGCGAGAGCGCGGCTGCTCTCCGCCACAGGGAGGGCCGCGAGCCTGGGCTCTGTGAGCGAACACACGGCGTCCTCCCTGTTTCCAGGTTGTCCTGGCGCCAAGAAGAATGAGTTTCTAACGAGCGTCCTGGACGCACTGTCCACCGACATGGTGCACGCCGTCTCTGATCCCTCCTCCTCCAGCAGGTACGTACGTTCGTGGCCTGTGACACGGAGCCGGGGGCCGGGCGGGAGCCGGGTCACCGGAGGAAACTGACCAGCTAGTCCACACCAGCCCTCAGCTGTGAGAGCCGGCTACTCACTGGGAGCCGGAGGGCGGGCACGAGAAGGGGACCCCTCCCCTGAACAGGAAAGGGCTTGCTTCACGGGGTTGGCAGTGACTCCTTTAGGGTCTTGGTCATGTGATTCAGCTGCTGGGGGGTGTCCCTGTTGGGGAGCGGCCAGACCTGGGGGATTTCCGTGGCTCCCCGGGCGGCGGGAGGGAGAGGGAGAGGGAAGAGGAGGAGACCGCTCTGGTTTAGCGGCTTTAAGCTTTGGGGTTGCCTCTCACAGCAGTGGGCTGGATGGTAAGCACCGTGTGTAAAACACGCACTCTAACGTTCTCAAGATGGTGTGGCTTTAAGGTGGGGGAACACGTATGTCCCCCAAATGTACCAGCTGAACGGGTTTCAGGCGCGCCATTCCGTGGTTGGCTCCCGGACACGGTGTGAACCCTGACCCTGGAACTGGACGCGTTCTCTCCGCGCCCGGGAGGCACCCCAGCCTTCTCGCGTCCTCCTCGTCCTCCTCGTCCTCCTCCTCTTCCTCCTCCTTCTCTTTCTCCTGCTCCTCCTCCTCCTCCTCCTCCTTCTCTTTCTCTTTCTCCTCCTCCTCTTCCTCCTCCTCCTCTTCCTCCTCCTCCTCCTCCTCCTCATCATCATCATCATCTTCCTCCTCCTCCTCCTCCTCCTCCTCATCATCATCATCATCATCATCATCATCATCTTCCTCCTCCTCCTCCTCCTCTGGCCCCAGCGGCCAGTGTGAGGGTGGCTCCCGTGCCTCCTGGGTGTGGCCTTTCCAGCCTTGGATCTCCTGGGAATCTGCAGTGACCTCTTCATTTTAGGAAACATTGTTTTTTTAATCTATTTTTATTTTTATTGATTGTAGAGAGGAAGGGAGAGGGAGAGGGAAAGGGGGAGGGAGAAACATCAATGAGCAGAGAGAATCAAACCCAAGGCTCTTTAGTCCAGCTCTCCGTCCACCGCCCCCCCTCCCACCCATTCCCCCCCGGGGCAGGGGGACGAGGCCTCTTCATCGTCTGGGACCGGGTCCGGCCCTGACGCGAGTCCGGCCTCTCGAGGAGGAGCTCCTTTTGTTCACATCTCCCATCACGGAGTCTTTCTGATTCAGGGAGAGCCTCCGGTTACCGCTTCAAGTCACGCTCTGATTGTGCCTTTCACGGTCCCTGTGACACGCGTGATAGGATCATGTGCCACGTTAAATGGAGGCGAGGACCTGGCGTCCCAGGGTTTGCAGCGGGTCCTTCACGTGTGGCCTGAGCGGCCACGTCCTCGGAGCACGGAACCGGGCACAGAGGGCGCTCTGTCCTCCAGGATGAGGCCCACGCCGGGCGCATAGTTGGCACACACACACATTTGCAATTCTGAAAACAACTTGAAAAATTTTTGCTAAATGCTTTTCTCCAAAGGTATTATTATTTTTAGAGGGAGAGGAAGAGGGTGAGGGACAGAGAGGTGGGGAGAGAGAGAGAGAGAGAAAGAGAAACATCGATGGGCTGCCTCCTGCCTGCCCCCTCCTGGCGATCGAGCCTGCCACCTGGGCAGGTGCCCTGACCCAGAATCCAACTGGCAACCTTCTGGTGCACGGCATGATGCCCAACCCACTGGACCACACCGCCCAGGGCTCCCTATCTTCTTTTTAAACCCGAGTCCCGTCGAGGGGCACTTCCAGGCCGGCTCGGCATCAGGCAGGGTGGCACAGGGAGGGGGACGAGGGCGGCGGGAGGCTCGGCGGCCCCCCCCAACCTCCCTCCCCTGTGCTCCCCCAGGCTCCCGGAGCCGGACCCCAGCCACACGCTGGAGGAGAGGGTGGTCCACTGGTACTTCAGGCTGCTGGACAAGAACTCCAGCGGGGACGTGGGCAAGAAGGAGCTGAAGCCCTTCAGGCGGTTCCTCCGGAAGAAGGCCAAGCCCAAGAAGTGCCTCAAGAAGTTCGTGGAGTACTGCGACCTGAGCAACGACAAGGCGCTGTCCCTGCTCGAGCTGATGGGCTGCCTGGGCGTGGCCGCGGAGGAGCGCCAGGCCGGCGGCGGCGGCAGGAAGCGGCACAGTAAGCCCGCCCCCGGGCCCGGCGTCCCTGGTTGTCCTGGGGTCCAGGGAAAGGCCCTCCGTCCGTCTGTCCGTCCATTTGTCCGCAGAGCAGGGATGCGCCTTGGGAGCGGCAGGGCCCGGGGGAGGCCGGGGTCTGAGGACAGGTCCTTCCCCGTCCCTCCGTGGCGGCCGGCTGTCCCAGGTGTGGGCCGCGAGGTCCAGGGTCAGAGCTCGGAACCCTTCGCCAGAACGGGGGAGCCCTGCCGGGGTGCAGGCATGTTCTCTCGCTTCGGGGTGCATCCTGACACCCCGAGGGGCCTGACTGGGAAGAGGGGTGTGGGCGGAGCACGGCAGGGTCGCTCCCGACGAACGGTGGTCCCTGCAGGGGGTCCCCAGGGCCCAGGATGAGCCGGGGTGTCTGCGTTTTACTCTCTGGTTGGGAAAGATCTAAACCAGCGGTTCTCAACCTTCCTAAGGCCACGTCCCTTTAATGCAGTTCCTCATGTTGTAGTGACCCCCAACCATAAAACTACTTTCTTTCTTTCTCTCTAAAAATAATAACAGTACATTTGGAGAAAAGCAAGTAGCAATGAAAATAATTTTATGGTTGGGGGTCACCACGACATGAGGAACTGCATTAAAGGGATGTGGCCTTAGGAAGGTTGAGAACCACTGCTCTAAACGTTCACTCTGATAAAAAAATGCAAAAACGAAAAAAAATTAACTGCGGGCGATTAGGAAATGAGACAGCCAGGAAAAGAACACATTTCGGAGGAATCCGGGGAGCGTCACCGAGGATGACCTCACGCCCGCGTGATTCCCCAAAGCGACCGTTACCGCGAGGCGCGGCAATTAGGAATTAGCTGGCTGAGACCGAACCGTCCTTTCAGCCCCATTGCCAGGCGAGCCGCGTCGCTCCCAGGCAAGCTGCCCCACGGGCGTCGCCACCAGGTCACCTGGAAGCAATCAGGGTCATCCGATCCCGATGACATCAGCTCTGCCGACCGGGCTGTTCGGGGACCGGGGGGCCGGGGCTAGGAACAGCCTTCTCCCTCAGTGGACATGCCTCTCGCTTCAGGCCGATGGTGATCATGTTCTTTCTGTTCCATGGAAAGGCCTCACGGACACTTTATTTCCCCGCTCTTTGTACGTTTCATTCTATTTTAATTTTTGTAAAGTAATATTTTCATGGATCTCAGCGGGGAAGGGAGAGGGAGATGCGGGAGAATTATCGACCACAGCTGCCTCCTGCACGCCCCCGACCGGAATAGAATCTAGGATCCTGTTAGTCCGCCAGCTGACGCTCTACCCCCTGAGCCAAACCAGCCAGGGCTGCACATTTTAAGTGGTGATTTTCACTGCTCTGCCTTGAATGAGGCATGGCAGCTGTTATGCCCAGAATTCGGGGTCCCCAGTAATCAACCCCTAAGGAGCCTTTTCCAGTGCAAAAGCAAAGAGTCTTTATTCAAACCGGGTTTGGCTCCCAGCCTCTTTCTGGTGCAGCAGTGAGACGAAAGAGCGAGCCGGGCGGGAACAATGAGTTTTATGGGGTAGGATAATTAGGGGGCTTAGGAAAGTGACCAGGGTTACAGAGACTGGTCACTTGAATTAGGGTCTTTCTGTGGTTCAGCATCATTAGGACCCTCGCTGTGTTCCTGAAGCTTCATTGGTCCATTCGGGCGGCAGTGGTCGGGGAAGCTAGGACATGGCTGGCACCCCTGTGGCCCCTCCCAGAAAAGAGAGGGGGTGTAGGCAGGGGGCCCAGCCCTAGAGGACAAGATGGAGGGGAGTTCATTTCCTTTCAGCAACAGGTATCTTTTCTTTTTTAAAATAATGAGCCATTAAACTTTCCCTAAGACTCTTTCAATATTTTAATATTTTGATTGATTTTAGAGAGGAAGGGAGGGGTAGAAACACCAATGATGAGAGAGAATCGTTGATCAGCTGCCTCCTGCGCACGCCCCACACTAGGGATCCAGCCTGCCACCCGGGCCTGTGCCCCGACTGGGGATCAAACTGTGGCCCAGCCTGGCTGCACCAGGCGTCTTCCATGAATTCACCTTTCCCATCTCTCCTGCAAGGTGCTCTTTTCCTTCCCAACACAGGAGAGGATCACCTCTTACTGGTGTCTCTTGCCTTTAACCTGGAGCTACTACCTCCAGGTACCGGGGACACCGATACTTGTCATAACAGAAACCAAGAAAAAGGCGGCGATTGTTGAGCAGCCGAACCAGCTCAGGCCGGATGGCAAGGATCGCTAACGTTCTTTAAATTGGAACCAGTGGCCCCACGTTTTCGGTCAGGCCGTCATCGCGGAGAAAGCCAAGTGGTTACAATTACCCCAGTTTCCGAATCATCCAAACCTACCCCTGGAAAAAAAACAGTCCATTTACCGGCTGGTTATGTATTCAGGGTTTTTGCAATTTACTCGGTACTTTTGTGTTTTGACTTCACATGTGATTGTGTTTCTTCACGTCAGGGAGCAGCTGGAGGAAGGGGTTTGGAAATACAATGCCTCTGCTCTTAGTACTTTTTTAAAAATCTCGTAGGCAGAAGGCAACAGTCAATCAAGGCCTTGGGGGGTGAGAACTGATGGGCTGAGTGCTCCCTGCTCTAAAAATGGGCAAAGACGCAGAAAATAGGCAGAACCCACTCAGGGGAGGAAAGGCCCCGGGAGACGGGGAAGAGGCCCGGCCTTCGCCAATGGCATTCATTGGGAGGCTCGGTGCCAGGCGCGGCCCTGAGGTTGGGGAGGGTCCCCGACCTGTTAGGTCAGCGGTTCTCAACCTGTGGGTCGCGATCCCTTTGGGGGTCGCACGACCCTTTCACAGGGGTCGCCTAAGACCAGCGGAAAAAGCAGCTATTGACATCACGATGCATCACAGTAGGAAAATTTCATGGTTGGGGTCACCACCCCATGAGGAACTGTATGCAAGGGTCGCGGCCTTAGAAAGGTTGAGAACCACTGTGTTAGGAGATGGTCACAGCAGGGTCCTGGGACCCACACCCCTCGCCCGTGGGCTCAGCGTTGCCAGGGAAACACGTTCGCCACCGCCGGTTGGGGGGATCATCCGAACGTGACACTGGTTGGTCCCCTGACGAGGACCTGGAGGCGGTCGCTTTTGGAGGAGGTGCAGCTGCTAAAACCGTCTTTGTGTTTCCCCCCAATAGCCCCCAAAGGCACCGCGGCGAGCACTTCTAATAGACAGGTGAGTGCGTCTCTCTTTGACCTCGGTGACCTGCTGGTGTGCCTACAGGCCATGGAAGTCAAGGTTCTGTACCTTTGGCAAGTGAAGTACCTTCCAAGAAAAAAAAAACAAACGAAAACGAAACACACAATCCAGATGAGGCGCCGTGCCTGACTGCCCTGATCAGATTCTGTCAAAAATCAGCAAGTTCGCCCTGGCTGGTGTGCGCAGTGGATAGAGCGCCGGCCTGCAGATTGTAGGGGCCTGGGTTCAATTCCGGTCCAGGGCACAGGCCTGGGTTGCGGGCTTGATCCCCAGTAGGGGATGTGCAGGAGGCAGCCAGTCCATGATTCTCTCTCATCATGGATGTTTCTCTCTTCCTCTTCCTTCCTCTCTGAAATCAATAAAAGCATATTAACAAAAGGAAGGAAGGGATCAACAGGTTAAGTCAGTGGAAAGATTTTGCCTTAGTTTTTATTTTTACTATTTGAAATTTCAGTTACTTCGTGTTATTTTTAAGTTGAGTCCTCTTGTTTTGTGGACATAAATGCTGGTTTTGAAACAACATCTGAGATTCGGTTCGCATTTCCAACTTGGTAGGAAGGAACTGAGGGACAGGGCATGCCTGGGGTCCCGGTGCACCCCCTCTTCACCAGGGGGCTCTAAGGAGTGCCAGCTTCCTGCTGCGGGTTTTGCACACGATGTCTGTGAGTCTGTCTCTGCCCGGAGACACTCCTGCATGCCGGTGTAACCGGCCACAGTGTCTGGCCACAACCACCCAGGGCCCAGGACACGGTCCGGACCAACTGGAGCAGCCGTGTCCCCCGCAGCCGGGCCATGCTACGTTCCCAGGACCACATGCCGGGTGTGTCCTGTCTCCCCGTTGGCTGCCGCCACATTCCCTGGGGTGAGCCCCGCATTTGTTGTGGGTTCTGAGCGGAGACTCCAAGCACACCCTGATTTTGAGAGAGAGAGAAAGGGAGAGGCAGAAAGAGAGAAACGTCCATGAGGAGAGAGAATCGTGGACCGGCTGCCTCCCGCACCCCCCACACCGGCGGGATTGGAGCCACCGTCCGGGACTGTGCCCTGACCGGCATTCCAGCCGTGACCTCCTGGTTCCTAGGTTGACCCTCAGCTGCCGAGCCATGCTCACAGGCAGAACTTGAGTCATTTGTTTGTTTATTTATTTATTATATATATTTTACTGATTTTTTTTTTTTTTACAGAGAGGAAGGGAGAGGGATAGAAAATCAGAAACATCAATGAGAGAGAAACATCGATCAGCCGCCTCCTGCACGCCTCCTACTGGGGATGTGCCCGCAACCAAGGCACATGTCTCTGACCGGAATCGAACCTGGGACCCTCCAGCCTGCAGGCCGACGCTCCATCCACTGAGCCACACCAGCCAGGGCAGAACTTGAGTAATTTAAACAAACTCTGTTCATTGCACTTCTGAGAGGTAGCGATGAAAAAAGAATGAAAAGAAAGTTAAGCCACGGATGCTTTTATCAAATTGGAATCACCCTTAGATCATTGAAGTGGTTTGTGCATTGACCCAAGGGAACCTCTTGTAGGATGATTGACATGTGGGGTTCACTTAAACATTAGGAGCAAGTGCTCATGTTCTCACCCAGTACCTTCCCCCTGACATTTCTGATCACTGAGGGGGGGAGGGTGGCAGAAGGTAAGTGTCCAGAAGGTCCTCGTTCTCTTTTATGTGTTAATTAGAGGCTCAGCACATGGCATTCGCACCAGGGGGTGGCAGGTCCCTTAGCCTGGCCTGCAACCTCTCAGTTTGGGACCCCTCAGGGGATGTCCGCCTGCTGGCAGGGATCAGGCCTAAGCCGGCAGGCAGACATCCCCCTCGCAGTCCAGAATCCCTCTCATAGTCTGGGACCCCTCAGAGGATGCCCGCCTGCCGGCTTAGGTCTGATCCCCCAGAGATCAGGCCTAAGCAGGCAGGCAGACATCCCCCTCACAGTCCAGAATCCCTCTCTCAGTCGAGGACCCCTCACTCCTTACCACCCACCTGCTCGCTGCTCCTTAGCGCTTCCGGGAGGCGGGAGAGGCTTCCGTCACCACTGCTACGCGCACCAGCTGTGAGCCCGGCTTCTGGCTGAGCAGCGCCCCCAGTGGGAGTGCACTGACCACCAGGGGGCAGCTCCTGCGTTAAGCGTCTGGCCCCTGGTGGTCAGTGCGCATCAGAGCAATTGGTCGTTCAGCTGTTTGGTCGATTTGCATACTAGGGTCTTATGATATAGGATTGTGGCAGCCCAAACCACACTGTTTAAAAGGTCGCTTCCCCTCGTTGTCAGCAGACGGGATTGTTTCCTTCCGGGAGGCAGGCCCATGTCATGGACAGGGGGATGCGGAGGCCTCACGCCATCTCTCTCGTCTCCTTTCCAGGCCAGGAACCGAGGATAAGCGACGGCGGCCGAGGCGCCCGAGACGTGTGGGAGGCTCCCTCACCAAACGCAAT
Organism: Lasiurus cinereus; assembly: GCA_011751065.1. NCBI lineage: Eukaryota > Metazoa > Chordata > Mammalia > Chiroptera > Vespertilionidae > Lasiurus > Lasiurus cinereus. The sequence goes on from JAAGEH010000152.1 coordinate 1,620,421, forward strand.
TAAAAAACGGAAACGAAACCCATAGTATTTGCACTTTGTACTTTACGTTCACGTTGTAGAGAGGAGATATTTACACGGACTGCTTCCATCGGTGCGAAGGGCGGGGCCGGCTTCGGAAGATGCACCACATACAACGTATGTGTCCCCTTTGACCTTGGACATCGGCCCTGGGGGGGCGCTGTTTGGGGTGGGTCCCAGGGTGTCTGCCTGGAGGCTGGCGGCTCGGACACAGCAACGGCGGCCCGCGGCCCCTCCCCGCACCGGATGGGTGCTCCTCGGCACCCCGCTTCCTCCGGCCGCTGCTCCGAGACCCGCTGCGTGGGCACCCTCCGCGTCCCCGTGGGGCTCGCACCTCGTCGGCCAGGTGTGCGGCCAGCGCTGGCCGTGCGTGCAGGGGCGTGTGCCGGGCGTGTGCCGGGCTGCGTGTCTCGGACCTGGTCCCTTGGTCCCGCTTTCTGAGGTCTCGCTCCCGTCGTGTTGGCAACCACAGCAGCGCGGTGATGGGGCCGGGGGACAGTCCCCGACCACCTTCGTGGGCCTGCTCTGCCCCCCAGGTGGGCCTCAGGCAGGGAAATCTACCCCCCACGCTGGCTCCAGGCAGCAGGCAGGGTCCAAGGTCAGAGAGGAGCTGGAATCAGGCCGCAACTGCCCTCTGCCCAGCTCTGCCCTCCCACCTGGCCTCGCCCTCCCAGTGCCCCTGGAAGGTGAACTGTCCCCTGAGCAGCTCCTCAGTCTCCTTAAAGGAGGTGCAGCCCGGCCCGCTGGGCGCCAGGTGGTGTGCCCTCGGCGGGCAGGGGGCTGGGCTCGGGTCCCCTGTCCTCCTCGTTCTCCCCTGAAGGCCCAGCGGGCACAGAACCGGTCACGGGCCAGTCCTCCGTGGGGGGGGCAGGTCAGGACTGATGCTCACACGGAGCGCCACCGAACTGGCCCCGGACAGCGGGCCGCTGGACCCCGCACGGAGGTCAGGGGGCCGCGTTGGCTCGGCCCCGACGTGTGGCCGGAACAACACCCCTGGGGCCTCAGTCCCGGCACGTGGCCACGGACGCCAACCCCCGGACACAGGCGTGGAGCCGGCGGCCTCTCCTTGTCTGACGTGTGCAGAGGGAGCGCCGACCCTGAGCCGCGGAACCGGGGTCCCGGGGGCCGAGGGCGCAGTTTCGCTCCTGAACGCTTCTATTTCTGAACTTGGAATTTAATCGTTTTTCTTCGATGGAAATAAAATGTGCGACCCAGCCTGTCCCCCTTCTGTTCTTTCCGGCTGAAGGCATGGGCGGCACTGGCCTGACGCGAGGGGGTCCCCACGGGGGGCCCGGAGGAGGAGGCCGGGCCCAGGTGCCTTGCAGTCTGGTTCCGCCCCCGCGGGGTGTGACGAAGGCCATGGCTGAACCTCTTCCCGCTCCGGGTCCCTGTGGACGGTGGGACGCGCCTGGGGCCCAGGCTCTGGGGTCCCCGCGCGTGTGACCCGCCTGACTGTGGGGAACAGCCCCGCGCCCGGCGAGTCCAGCCCGCCCTGACACTCCGCCGCCTACTGCGAAGGCCGTGGAGGTGACAGAAGAGGCTCTCCGGGTGGCGGAAGCAGGTGCTGTGCCTGCGTCGCGCACTCCAGGCCTCCTGCCTGCCCCTCCCCTCCTCCGGCCCGGGGCCTGTCCTGGTCAGACCCATCCTGGTCCACTCGGGCTGTGCCCGTAGCTCTTCCCTCCTCCCCGTCCCCGTGGTGCTGAACCGTGATGGTCACTGCACGGCCTCCGTGCACAGTGCGCGGCGTGGCGCCCGCCTGCCAGGTGGAAGGACTCCCACGGGCTCAGGCGCTGTCCATCCTCCAGGGACAGGAGCAGCGGCGTCCCCGGTGCTGAGAACGTCCAGGTGTCCTTTCCGGGGTGCCACGACGTGTGATGTCAGCGCTGTGCTGCTCCCAGAAGCGGGGTCCCCGTGTGTCGTGGGCAGTAAGGATGGTCCCGGAAGCGGGGGGTGGGGAGGCAGCTGTCAGGGGGAAGGTGGGGCTGGGACCGGGCTCGGAGCGGAGGGGAGGGGATGACGGGTCCGTGTCCGGGAGGCAGCCAGCGGGAGGGGCGGGCGGGCGGGCGGGGAGCCAAGGGCGCAGGCCGTGCAGATGGTTCTCGTTGCCGAGCATTAAGATCCAAATCTAAAGCAGAGCGCCGTTTCCCTCCGCTCCCCGGCGCAGCTGGCTCCGGCGACGGAGGCCTCCCGCCCGCGTCCGCCCTCACCCTCCTTCTCCCGCTTAAAAGGCAGCCCGCCTCCTTGTCAGAAACCCCCACGTCGGACATTACTTACCAGTGCCCGACCGGCTCATAAATCATGCCAGGATCCCCCCGGGCCTCTGTGAAGTGGTCCAGGTGACGGGAGTCGGCGTGTCTGTAATCAGTGGGGAGGAAGGCTGACATGATCGCGGGCCGCCAAGTGACGTGCAGGCCGTGCGGCGCGAAGCGGCTCCAGAGAGGAGGCAAGGACGTGTGCAGCGTGACCCGCGGCGGAGATGGCCGTGGTGGGGGTGACGGAAAGGGTGGTGATGATAATGATGAAGGGGATGGTGGTGGTGATGGTGGTGAGGATGGTGAGGATAGTGATAGTGAAGGGGACAGTGATGATCATGGTGGTGACGATGGTGGTGATGGGGATAATGGTGATGGTGATGAGGCCAATGATGATTATGGTGGTGATGATGGTGATGGTGATGGTGATCGTGATGGTGTCAGGAACAGTGATGATCATGGTGGTGATGGTGATGGTGATGGTGAGGATAATGATGGTGGTGATGGTGACGGCGATAGTGATGATCATGGTGGTGATGGGGATAATGGTGATGGTGACGAGGCCAATGATGATTATGGTGGTGATGATGGTGATGATGATGGTGATCGTGATGGTGTCAGGGACAGTGATGATCATGGTGATGATGGTGAGGATAATGATGGTGGTGATGGGGATAGTGATGATCATGGTGGTGATAATGGTGGTGATGATGGTAGTGGTGGTGATGATGGTAGTGATGGTGATGATGGTGAGGATGGTGATGGTGATGGGGACAGTGATGATTATTGTAGTGGTGATGATGGTGATGGTGGTGATGGTGATGATGGTGATGATGGTGAGGATAACAATTGGTGATGGTGATGATGGTGATAACCACATATGTTTTCCCTAACAACACACACTCTACATTGTAAAACATTTTGATTGATTAGGGATTAGCTGTTGTTGGTATTCCTTCATTCTAAAGAGTGGGATTAGCCATCTTCTACTTAGTGCTGTGACCAAGCCTCCCCGACCTCCATGGCTTCCAGCCACTCTTGCTTGTTCTTGTCCATGCCTGTGTGCTGATGTGGTCGGTCGGTCAGTCTGGTCTGGGCGTGGCTGGGCACAGGTCTGCTTCTGTCCCCATCCTCTCAGACCAATGGGTCGTCTGGCTGTGGTCTCCGTCCTGGCTGTGCCTGGGCACAGGTGACACGCCCAACAGCACAGGCACATCTCCAGCCTCCGTGTGCGACCTGTGTGGTCAGAGCTTGAGCCTGGTTCAGAGCCAGTCATGGGCAGGAAGTGCGTGCACCCACCAGGAGGCTCGCGGACTCCTTCCTCAGACGGCAGCTCGGCCCATGCCTGTGTCCCGAGCGTCTTGGTTGCGGAGCCATGTGTAGAGGGTGGCTGAAGGCAGAAAAGGAGGTACGTGTGTTTCCTGCAGACACACATATATTCCGTCAGGTCCCTGGAGCAGCTATTGTGGCTTACACACGCCTCCTCCCCAAAGCCCGTGGTAAAGCCTGGGCGAGGCATGTTTGCCGTGTACGGAGGGCTGATGGAGATCCCGTGACGAAAGGAGCAGCTGAGTGATCATGGGGTTCCCCATCAGAGCATGCCCTCCACGTTCCTTCTTCCTCTCTAGGATGAGTTGTAAATACGTTTGACTCTTCCCAATATACTGGCCTGAAAGGTATGTCTACTACGTGCAATGTTGAAAAATAAATCATATCTTGTCACTAATTCCCATGATCAAGACAGGCTCCAGGGAAAGGACAGTGACGATAACGAAGGTGCTGGGAACGCTGGGAGGAGGCTTGCAGAATGCTCGCTCGCGCTCCGGGGCGCAGCTCCGACCCCCAGGTCATTCTCGGGGGTCGCAGAGCCAACCGGCGGCGGCGGCTTTGTTCTGACCCCAGGGATGGCCCGTGTTTGTCAGTCATGTTGGTGATTCTTTCAGGCAAATTTTGAGGAATTTCACCTCCTCGCACCAGGCCTGACGCCACCACTGCTAGCAGGTGCTGCTCTTGCATGTGTTTGTCACCATTGCTTCTGCGTTGTGGGGGCGTGGGGGTTGTTTGTACTCATGACAGACCGTAGGGCTGTGGACCCCCTTGCTTATAACTTTGATGTGAGTGCATCATTTCCTCTTCTAGGTTTGAGGCCCGTGTGCCAAGTAAAGTATCTGCTTCTAGACAACATACATAGATCATATTCTATATGTATGTGTGTGTGTATATATATATATATATGAATACACACACACACACACACACATATATGCTTGATGGATGTCAGAGAGGAAGGGAGAGGGAGAGAGAGAGAGAAACATCAATGATGAGAGAGAATCATGGATCGGCTGCCTCTTGCATCCCTCTCGCTGGGGATCGAGCCCACAACCCGGGCCTGTGCCCTGACTGGGAATCGAACCCTGACCTCCTGGTTCCTAGGTTGATGCTCAACCCAACCACGTAGCCACGCCGGCCGGGCTAGATTCTATTTTTAATAAACATCAATTATGTCATTTTAAGTCACATCGGTGACCGTTTCCAACAGCTCAGAGCCCCAGCGAGCCGTGTCGTGTGCATGTCACAGCTCCCGCCCAGGGAAGAAGACCTTCCTGTGGTGAAATCGGCGTGTTTCCCCCTCACAGGTTTTTTCCCCGTTAGCTATGTCTTTGTTAACGGAAGTCCTTCCCTTTGGACTTGTCCACGGGCCTGCTCTCACCGCGACACAGCTGTGCCACGGAAGACCTTTGAAGCGGACACGCTCTGTTTCACGTTCTCCGGTCTTTCGTGCCCGGGCGAGAGGCAGGAGCGCACGCACGTGTCTGGCGGAGCTGCGCTTGGTGGAGGGCGGGGTGTGGCGGCCGCGCCCCGTCTTGTGCTGAGATGCACGTTGGCGATGAAAGGGACGTTCTTGTAAACACACTCGGGGAGGGAAGATGCCTGAGCAAACCCAGCTGGTTACCTCGAGGGCTCTGGCAGTCCCCGCGCCTTCTTCACAAGCTCTGGCCCCGAGCCATATATTCTACACGGGAGGCGCGTTCCATCAGCGCCGGCGTGCTCAGCCCGGGGGTGGTCTCCTCGGAGACGGGCTCACCTGCCGAGAGCAGAGACATTGTCCCCGGGGACCCCGTGTGGACTCCGTGCTCGGACACGGGAGGACCCAGGCTGCTGTGTGTGTGTGTGTGCGCGCGTTGGTTTCAGGGACGACCACAGGCGTCCTGGGCGTGGCGCCCGCGGGTGAGAGGGTGAGATGCCGATTTCACCGTCACTCCTCGGGGGACTCAGAAAGCGAGAATTCCCCTCTGACCCCGGCGGGCCCTGCCCACGCTGGCTCGGTGCATCTGAGAGGCCCTCTCAAAGCCCCATTGATGCCGGGGGCCCTGGGGACCTGGAACAGAGCCGTGTCCGTGCGCTGTAAACACGGCCGCCGCTCGGCCCAGCTGCGCCGTCTCCGGTTTCCCCGGGGCCGCCCCGGGCTGCTCCGAGCCCGACCACCACCGCGCAGCTCCCGCCAGGTGTGCCGGCTCCCGCCGCTCGCTCCTCCGAAGAATGTTAATGGTCACCTGGAAAAGAAACGGCACCCGAAATGTCAAACGTTAGCACTGCGTGGGAATCGGCTACTTCTTTGAGAATGTGGCCGGGTGGCGAGACCATCTTTTTTTTTTTTTTTTAATAGACAGTGGTACCTCGAGATACGAGTGCCCTAAACATATGAGATGTTTGAGATACGAGGCGTCGAGTGAGTGATTTTTGCTTTGAAAGACGAGCAACAGTTGAGATAGGAGTCATCGCGCGGATCGGCTGGCTGCACACGACCCACCCGTTTACCGCGACTCGAGCGTCTCATAGTTTCCCACGCCTCAAGGTGACTGAACAAATTAAACTCGTATCTCGAGGTACCCCTGTATTTTATTGATTTTTTTTTTTCACAGAGAGGAAGGGAGAGGGATAGAGTCAGAAACATCAACGAGAGAGAGACATCGATCAGCTGCCTCTGGCACACCCCTCACTGCGGATGTGCCTGCCACCAAGGTCCATGCCCCCGACCGGAATGGAACCTGGGACCTTTCAGTACGCAGGCCGACGCTCTATCCACAGAGCCACACCGGTTTTGGCAACGAGACCGTCTTGACGGAGACGTCTGGTCGACCTCGCGATGCCTCGTCTCCTGCTGGCGCCTCCGGTCCCACGGCCGCTGTGGGAAAGGGCCGGCGGGCACGTCCCGCGTGGCGTTGTCCTGGTGACTCCGTTGGGGAGGGACCCCCAGACGTCTCCGGAGGCTCCCTGGCTGTGTGGCTGCGAAAGCTGGTTTCCTGAGGCTCAGCCCCGGCGGACTGAGCCTTTCCAGGGCGCGTGGAGAGGAAGGCTTCCCCAGCTCCCGCTCCTGCGCTGGCCCCTTGCCCTGCATTTGGGCAGAGAGCACGCCCTGCTGGCCTGTCAGCGCCTCGGTCCCGTCCGAGCTTCCACTTCCTGGAAAACAGCCTTTCTGCTTCAAACATGGGCGAAGGGCATCTGACCCGACCCACCCGGGGGGCTGTGGCAGGAGAGGCTGCTCATGCAAACTCTGTCCCAGGCTTTAACAAATGTGCTTATTACCGAAACCGGTGTGGCCTGCAGACTGAGGGTCCCAGGTTCGATGCCGGTCAAGGGGTCAAGGGCATGTACCTTGGTGGCGGGCACATCCCCAGTGGGGGGCCTGCAGGAGGCAGCTGATCAATGTCTCTCTCTCATCGATGTTTCTGACTCTCTATCCCACTCCCTTCCTCTCTGTAAAAAACAAACAAACAATAAAATATATTAAAAAGATAAAATGAATAAAAATATTTTTAGAGAGGAGAGGTGGGAAGGAGAGAGGGAAAGGTTTAGAGACATCAACGAGAAACATTATCTATCGGCCGCCTCCTGCACGCCCCCTCCTGGGGATCGAGTCTGCAGCCCAGGCCTGTGCCCTGACTGGGAATGGAACCGTGACCTCCAGGTTCCTGGGTTCCATCCCAGTCTTCACACAAAAGTTGGGGCACCTCCCCCTTCTTCCCGCCTCCTGCTTCTTATAGACACCCCCCGCCCCCAGCCCCGGCACAAGGACGTAACCCTCAGCCACTGGCAGACCATAGCACTTGGTACTGCATAAAAGCCATTTCAAACCTCGTGCGTTCCGACCTGAAATACGGAGGGTTTTGAGCCCATCGTCTTTCCAAACATAAGGCCCTGGCTTGGAGAAAACAGTTAAAAACCGTTCAAACAGCTTTGGGACATCAGATAAGAGTTACAAAGCGACGCTCCGCTACGTCTCGGTAAGAACAGAGGAATTAGAAACACATGAGCCTGGCAGGTTTCCTGTAAAACTCACTGCATTGAGAGATTAAGGGGCCGAGAGATTCTGATGAGCCCAATATGTCCAAGGGACTTGCTAAATCCAAAACCTTTAAATCACCGTGAAGACGTGCAGGGAGAGAAACGGCTGCGACGTGTCCTCCGTCCGCCCCGGCCGGGCGAACCTCGCGCAGGGTGGGCGGCTCCGAACTCAGGCCACGCGAGGCCCGAGGGTCTCGGGTGCGGACACACGTGCCACCTGCCCGCGCACGGCTTTCTGCGTCCCCGCGAGAAGCCTTCCTGGGTCCGCAGCGGGAGCCGTGACGGGCGCTGGGAGGCGGGCAAGCAAAACGAGCCTGGCCGGCCCTAACCGGTGTGGGTCAGTGGATAGAGGCTCGGTCTGTGGTCCCAGGTTCTATTCTGGTCAAGGGCATGTGCCTTAGTTGCGGGCACATCCCCAGTGGAGTGTGTGTGGGAGGCGGCTGATTGATATTTCTCTCCCATCGATGTTTCTGATTCTCTATCCCTCTTCCTTCCTCTCTGTAACAAATCAATAAAATATATTAAAAAAAAAAAAAAACCGCGCCCGGCCGGGTCTCCGTCGTTTCCTTACGAACGCGTGGGCGAGCTTGGATTTAATAAATATTTATGAGCCGCTTTCCCTTCTGTCCAAGGCGTTCCCCCTCCATCAGCGGCAGCCCCATGCACAACAGCGCCAGAGCTTACACATCCGTCTCATGGAGGAGGGTAGTCAGCAAAGGAGAGCGTGTGTCGTAGAGAGACGACAAGAGAGCTGGAGGGGACCTTGGTGGCCAGATCCCTGCAGCAGGGAGGATGCAGGATGAACGTATGGGCTTCCCGGTGGCCGAGACAAAGGGACAGACGGGATGATGTTGGGTGGGGCTGATGTGATGAAGTCGGGGGGCTCTGGGTGGGGGGACCTGCCGGGAGTCAAGGCCTGGGGGTTGCAGCGGCTCCGTGAGTGCATCCCCAGCAGCAGAGGGACGAGGTGACGGGCTCTCGGGGTGCCGGTGAGAAGCCAACCAGACCTCCCACTGGTGGGGTCCGCCCCCACCCCGTGAGATGGACACTTTAGCTCCCTCATTTCCCGTCGCCCGCAGGCCACGGGGTCCCGGCCTCCCCACATCTGGAGCCCTCCGGGACCACGTAGAGTTCTCTCCCCGTCTCTCTGTTTGCCAGCGATGAACTCGGACGTGTGCCCGGCGTTCCGGGCCCGGACGCGCCATGCTGCCGTGTCACCTCCGTTTCTGCAGACGCGGGCACAGCAGCGGGTGTCGGTGGGCGGCTCCCTGCCCCTGGGTCCCGGGAGCCGTTTGTGGACAGAACGTAAAGTCACACTCACGGCGTTTGGCCCCTGGTTGTAGAAACGGTCTTTTCTAACCTTTCCAGAAAGCTGGGAAAAGGGAGGGAAATGTCCATCACTTTCAGCGGGAGATGGTGACCAACCGTCGTAGGGCTATTTTCACGGTTTAAAGACGCAGCTACTGCAGGAGTGGGGCAGGGCCGGCTGTCCTCACGAAGGATGAGAGTGCACTTCCTGTGTGTCCCTCGCCAGCCAAGCCGTGACATAATGCCACTTCCTTTCTCATTTTATTTATTTAAATATATTTAATTGATTTTTTTTTTTTTTTTTACAGAGAGGAAGGGAGAGGGATAGAGAGTTAGAAACATCGATGAGAGAGAGACATCGATCAGCTGCCTCTTGCACACCCCCTACTGGGGATGTGCCCGCCACCAAGGTCCATGCCCTTGACTAGAATCGAACCTGGGACCTTTCAGTCCACAGGTCGACGCTCTATCCACTGAGCCAAACCGGTTTTGGCAATTATATTTTATTTTTTAAAAAAATATATTTTATTGATTTTTTACAGAGAGGAAGGGAGAAGAATAGAGAGTCAGAAACATCGATGAGAGAGAGAGACATCGATCAGCCGCCTCCTGCACGCTCCCCACTGGAGATGCGCCCGCCACCCAGGTCCATGCCCTTGACCGGAATCGAACCCGGGACCCTTCAGTCCCCAGGCAGACGCTCTACCCACTGAGCCACACCGGTTTCAGCTGGCTCTGTTGACTAATGCGTTTGTCGGCCGCTGCCCTAGGGGGACACACTGAACCGCAAGTCTTGTAGGAACTGACCGTTCGGGGAACCAGACCTCTCAATGGCCCCCTTGTCCTGGGCCGGCCGAGGCAGGTGTCCCCGTGAGCCTGGGACTAACGCGTGGCCACCTGGGCTGGCGGGGATCTGCCTTCTCTCCAGATAGGGTTTCTCGGGGCCCAGGTGCGCCCTGGAATGTGCTCGCCTGGCGCGGGGCCAGAGGCGGCCGAGTTCTTATCTCAGAGCGGCTGGCTCGGCTCCGCGTCCCATCCTTCTCTTGGCTTTATCCCAGTGGTTCTCCACCTTCCTAAGGCCGCGACCCTTTAAGACAGCTCCTCATGGGGTGGTGACCCCCACCCATACAATGATTTCCGTGGCTACTTCATCATTGTCATCTTGCTACTGTCATGAACTGTCATGTAAATATCTGATAGGCAGGATGTATTTCATTGTCACAAATGGAACATCATTAAAGCATAGGGATTCATCACAAAAATAATTACATATTGTGAAATATTTATTTCTAATGACAAATAAATGAAATGTCTTGAATCGTGGTGTAGCATGGGTAACAGTCTTCATGTGACAACAGTAAACTGCATGGCTACACTTTGCTACGCCGAGGAGCGGTGTGTTGGTTCCTAAGACCATGGGAAATAGGTGTTTTCCGATAGTCTTAGGCGACCCCTGTGAAAGGGTCGTTCGACCCCCAAAGGGGTCGCAACCCACAGATTGAGAACCGCTGCTTTATCCCCTCCCACGTCTCTCCTGCCCCCCGCTCCCCCAATAAATCTAGGAAAAAGGAAAAGAAATAGGGCTTAACAGAGAATTAAAATGAGCTTCACGACAGGGATTTTCAAAGCTGCTGTAGGGACTCCATCTGTTAACATGACATTTCATAAATAATTACATATTTTTTTGGTACATTTCTTTATCGTTCTCAAGATGTTTTCATTTCGAAGGCCGGCAAAAAACCATGTCTTCAAAGATTTTTCCTCTCTGTGTGTTTTCACTGAAGCTCCGTCGTTACCTCAGGCCATATTCAGAGAGCAGTGGTGGCCGGGGGCCGGGGAGGCTCCTGGGACCGTTCCCTTCGACCAGAGGATGGTTCCCTGGCCGCCCAGGGCTGGCAGCTCGGGGCCCGAATTCTAGAATCACAGCCATATCCATAATCGGCCTTTTTGTTTGCGAGGACTCGCCACACTTCTCAGCCTGTGAGGGGCAAAGTGACGTCGGATGCCCCAACCAGGTGGCCCTTCTCTGCCAGGGATCGGAGCCCCCAGCCGCTGGGCAGGGGACGTGGGTCAGACACAGGAGCTGACTCCCTGGACCGGTGACTGGGGCTGGGGGACCCGCAGGGAGGAGAGTTCCATCCTTAGCGCGTCCCCCATGCTCCCTCACAGGGAGCCAGGCAGATTCCCCTCCTGGCCTGAGCCTCCTCACTCCCCCTGCCCCCCATAGACTGACCTGAGGGGGTGAATCCCGCCTCCGGACACCCACTGGGCAGACTAACTGATATAGTGGTACCTTGAGATACGAGTTCAATTAGTTCCGTAACCTTGAGGTGTGGGAAACCAGGAGACACTGGAGTCGCGGTAAACGGGTGGGTCGGGTGCAGCCGGCCGATCCATGCGATGACTCCTATCTCAACTGTTGCTCGTATTTCAAAGCAAAAATCGCTCGCTCGACGGCTCGTATCTCAAAAATCTCGTATGTTAGGGCACTTGTATCTCGAGGTACCACTGTACTAAGAAACAAAAGCAAGCCTCGTTAGAAGCCTCTGTTTTTGTCCTCCGAGACTGAAGGAGACTTGACTTTGGGTGGTGAACGGGCAGCATGGTACACACACATGATATACGTCATAGAATGGCACCCTTGAAACCTGTATGATGTTCCTCGCCGTGCCGCCCCCAGTAAATTCAGTTAAACACCAAGACGATAATAGACAGGGTATTCCTGTATCTCAGAAAAATGGCCCAGGACAGGAAAGACTCCGTCCAGGGCCAGTGCAGGCCTGTGCCCTCTCGCTGTTGGGGAGCCCCTGAGGGATGGCTGATGGATGGCTGAGTCAGACACCCTCATCGCTGCCGCGGAGGTGGGAGAGGCTTCCGTCACCGCCACTGCACTTCCAGCCCTGAGCCCGGCTTCTGGCTGAGCGGCGCACCCCCCGTGGGAGCACACTGACCACAGGGGGCAGCTCCTGTGTTGGGCACCTCCCCCCTGGTGGCCCGTGTGCAGCGTGGCGACAGGTAGTTCCATCGTTTGGTTTGCCTATTAGCCTTTTATTTATTTATTTTTATTGATTTTTTTTTTTACAGAGATGAAGGGAGAGAAATAGAAACATCGATGAGAGACATCGATCAGCTGCCTCCTTTATGCCCCCCACTGGGGATGTGCCCGCAACCAAGGTACATGCCCTTGACCGGAATCGAACCTGGGACCTTTCAGTCCGCAGGCCGATGCTCTATCCACTGAGCCAAACCAGTTTCGGCTATTTATTTATTTTTAAATATATTTTATTGATTTTTTACAGGGAGGAAGGGAGAGGGATAGAGAGTTAGAAACATGGATGAGAGAGAAAGACATCGATCAGCTGCCTCCTGCACGCCCCCCACTGGGGATGTGCCCGCCACCGAGGTACATGCCCTTGACCGGAATCGAACCTGGGACCTTTCAGTCTGTAGGCCGACGCTCTATCCACTGAGCCTAACTGGTTTCAGCATATTAGCCCTTTATTATATGGGATATTTTTATTGAGTTTTAGGGCAGGAGGAAGGGAGAGAGAGATGGAGAAATATCCATGTAAGAGGAAGATGGATCAGCTGCCTTCTGCACGCACCCTAGAGGCTGGAGACGGAGCCTTTCGGTGCACAGAACGAGCCCCAGGCCTGGGCATCATCTCCTACTTTGCATACCGGACAGTGGCTCTGACGGTCTCCATAGTTGCCATTCTCTGCGGCCATCCGTGTGGGTGCACGGGTAGGCACTGGGTGAGGCAGCAACTGGGGATACTTGACTTTATTTACATGTCAAGATTCCCCCAGAATTTGGGTGCACCTTTCACTGGCACTTGGTGCCCTGACCCGAGAGGCCTCGTGGGACCGGGATGGCGTGAGCGGTTCCGAGCAGAGCGGGGGCCGCGGGCGGCCACGCTGCTGAATGAATGCATCGTTTTGTCCGCCGGGCAGCCCAGAGCTCCTGAGGACACGGCCTCGCACGGAGGCCCTCGGTTTTCCAGGGCGAGAACAGTGTGGCCTCTCAGCCTCGGCCAATGAGAACCACATGCTGGACCGGCCGGCCCGCGGCTGTCCCGGCGCCCTCACCTGGCTGCCGGCGCCGGCCGGGACAGTGGCCCTCAGAGGCCGCTGTGGCCACGGTGGGGGGGTGGGGCGCAGTCAGGCGCTGGGGTGGAGGCCGCTGAGCAAGCGGGACACTCGGCTTCTTCTTTTTCCTGCTATTTTGGAAAATTCAGGAAGTGTTTTTAAAATTCATACGAGGTATGAAATGAAAATTCCGTTCCTTTGCAGTTTCTCGCGGTCACTAATCCTCGCCTCCGATGAGGTAAAACAAATAGTCGTAAAAGGGTGACGGGAAGAGGCTGCCCCAGCTGACTTGGTCCCTCTCTGCCGGGTCCTGAAGACGCGTGGCGACGAGGGTGCAAAAGGCGTAGGCGGAGACCCCAGGTGTTGGGGGCACTGACGTGTCATGGGCTGCACCGAGCGCTGCCGTGGGTCAGGGGTCAGGGGACAGTAGGTCAGGGGACTAGAGACAGGAGATCAGGGGACAGGAGGTCAGGGGTCAGGACATCAGGGGTCACGAGATCAGGGGACAGGAGGTCAGAGGACAGGAATGGGCCAGGGGACAGGTCAGAGGACAGAAGACAGGAGGTCAGGGGACAGAAGGTCAGGGGAC
>JAAGEH010000152.1:1635544-1719011 GCA_011751065.1 Lasiurus cinereus
AAAATCAATAAAATATACTTAAAAAAAAAGAATCCTAAAAAAAAAAAGAATCCTTAAGCTAAAACCGGTGTGGCTCAGTGGATAGAGCGTCGGCCTGCGGACTGAAAGGTCCCGGGTTCGATTCCGGTCAAGGGCATGGACCTGGGTGGCGGGCACATCCCCAGTGGGGGCGTGCAGGAGGCGGCTGATCGATGTCTCTCTCTCATCGATGTTTCTAACTCTCTATCCCTCTCCCTTCCTCTCTGTAAAAAATCAATAAAATATATTTTAAAAAAAGAATCCTTAAGCCGAAACCGGTGTGGCCCAGTGGATAGATCCCAGGGGACTGAAATGTCCCAGGTTCGATTCCGGTCAAGGGCAGGGACCTGGGTGGCGGGCACATTCCCAGTGTGGGGTCTGCAGGAGGTGGCTGATCGATGTCTCTCTCTCATCGATGTTTCTAACTCTCTATTCCTCTCCCTTCCTCTCTGTTAAAAATCAATAAAATATATTTTAAAAAAAAAAGAATCCTTTGCTAAAACCGGTGTGGCTCAGTGGAGAGAGCGTCGGCCTGCAGACTGAAAGGTCCCAGGTTCGATTCAGGTCAAGGGCATGTGCCCAGTGGGGGGCGTGCAGGAGGCGGCTGATGGATGTCTCTCTCTCATCGATGTTTCTGACTCTCGCCCTCTCCCTTCCTGTCTGTAAAAAAATCAAGAAAATAAATTTAAAAAAAAAAAGGTGATGATGGTGGCATGATGGTCTCAGCAAAATCAAGGCGGTGATTGAGGGCAGAGCGTCCTAGGCGCTGCACTTGGCTAGGAAGGCTCTCTTGGTCTGTCAGCCCCGCGGCTCAGGAGCCACACGCCGGGAGGAGGGTCGTGGCGGTCAGGAGGGAAGGGTGGGAAGCGGGCCACGTCTCTTCTTTCTGTGTTGGTGGGGCCACGTGAGGAGTGCCGCAGTGATTTGGCCAAAGAGAACGCTCGCCGGCAAACCTCCACCTCCGGTGAAAACCGAGTTCACCGGCTGTCACGGAGCCTGCCCCCGAGGCTGTGGGGACGAGTCGGCTGACGATAAGTGGAACTGAAAATGTAGCGTTAAAACCTTAATGAAGATTAAGGAGTTCAAACCCAGACGCGTGCCTGGCCCAGTTAACAAGTGCTCATCGCTGTAAGTTGTTATGGTTGTGGTTATTCAAGAACTGGCTCGTAAAAGTCAGGCTACAACTCAGGGTGCCTTTTAATTTTTCATGTTTTCGATGAAACATGCTCCCGGTGACACGTTCCGCGAGAACACTTAATCCACCCGTCGTTTGCGTTCACTAGGTCTCTGGCACCAGAGCCGCCTCTCTGCTCCCGTCGGGCCGTTTTGTTTACTGTCGCAGGCTGCTCCGAAGTTACATGTGGGACTTGGTGTTTCTGTTTCGGGAAGAAGCCAGGTGGTCAGTGCAGGGCCGACAGGAGGCTCTGGAAACGGTGTGTATAACAAAGACGAGTCGAGTCGAGGCAGGCAGTCCCTGGTTCGCACCAGCGCTTTCGCAGTCCTGATGTGATGTTACCATGTGTCTTGTTCTTTGTTCTTTCGGACATTTATTAGGAATTGGACATGTGCCTGACTTTTTTTTTCGAAAGTCTAGGCTTTTTATTTGTGCCATAAATACATATAATGGCTATTTCAAGAAGACAAAATGCAGTCAGTTCAGAATGAGGAAGTAAATGAGGCTCCACAGAGTACCGGTGAAATCTTGTGATAATGTGAGGTTTGGAAGAAAGGTTAAATGGCAGATGCCTGTGAGGAGCAGGCAGATGAGTCACTGTCATCGCTGACAGCATGGCTGCGTTTCTGGCGGGGACATGCAGGTGTCAGGACAAGGGAAAAAGATGCTATTGGCAGAATGCTGGTGTCCCCCAAATTTCTCTGTTCAGTCCCACCCTCCCAAGTGATGGTAGGAGGAGGTGAGGTGTTGGGAGGTGATTAGGGCACGAGGGTGGAGCCCAGAGAGCTCCCGGGCCCTTCGGCCAGGTGAGAACACAGCGAAGAGAGGGCCACTAAAGCAGGAAGTGGGGTCTCACCACACCTGGGTCGGTGGCCCTGGACCGTGGGCCAGAAGCTCCTGGCTGGAGATCACCGTCTGCTGGTAGGAGCCCAGGCTGTGGTGTTGCGCTGCAGGAGCCTCAATAAAACCGAGGCTCAGTGAGGGGCTCGGCAGGTGAGTGGTCAACTACTGGGACCACGTTTTCCTGGAAAACTGGGAAGCAGAGACATTTCAGGAGGAGACGTGTGACCCAGGGGACAGATGCAGGATTGGGGACCGTCTGGGGCTGAGCAGTGGCTGTGCGTGCCTGTGCATGGCCTGCGACCCGTGATGGTTTTCCCATCTGTGCACATGGACCCGTCATCTCGCTATGTTACCGGACGAATAGCAGGTGCTCACAAGGGCCGGTCTGTGGCATATTCTCAGTAAACAGGAGCCACTATTCCAGGAAGACTGGTCGGTGTTGTATGCCTCAGAGATGCTCGTGGTGACAGCTGAGAAATTCAGTGAGAGTATTTTTTAACTGAGGCCGACCACTGGGAAGAGTATTACCAGGCAGTGATGGGGAGGCTGAGGCTGCCTTCTCTGCCCCGTTCCAGGTGTGAACGCTGAGAAAAAGATGCCTCCCAGGAAGGGTTCCTCATGGTTTAACTGGGCTGATATTAAAAAACAAACAAACAAACAAAATCAGAGCCAAGGTCAGCAGAGAAGCTCCCTGGGCCACGCCCCTCCCTGCATCCACAGAAGAATCTTGTCCTCATCAGGGCAGTAGGTGAACATGGACTAACCTGTTAAGTCGCTACCATGTGTCTAAACCCACCCTCCTCACTGGCGGTAGCAGCAAAGGCAGAGCCGAGCTTTCTCACACACGGTTGCCAGCAGCCTTGTTCTTAGCAGCCTTGAGCTGGGGTCTGAGGCCATGTGCACAGATGCCCGCTGGCTGACGTTTGGAGATTCTCACCCGAGTCCATTTCCTCGCAGAGACGGGCATAGGTTTTCCTAAGGAAAGGCGACCTTTTAACGAAGTTGCCGCATTGGTCAGGGCCTTCCGAGGGGGTTGGAACAGGGCTGGATGCTTTGTCTTGCTGGCTCCGTGGGAGCCGGTCAGGCCAGCACCCATCTCCTGAGAGAACTGGCTAGCAGAGTGTCCTCTGGCCGGACGTCCAGGGGACAGCTGCAGAGGCTACACCAGCCACTCCATGGGGGCTGGAGGTGCAGCTTGCTGGCTTCTCAGCTCTCGGGACATTTAGGAAACCATCGATCTCTGTAGTCTCCATGCACAGCACCGACCCCGCAGCGGCCCCTTTCCAGAAGGCGCTGCCGCACAGCAGTGTCCTCGTGGTCCCGGTGGTGCCGCTGGGTGACCCCACACTTCACATGGTGTGGTCTCCAAACCCTTCATTTGTTCTCCACTTCAGCATTTGTCTCAATTTGCATGGTTTTGACTGAAATCATATGGCAATATTGAAGCCTTGGACAAAATCAGCAGATTTCATCTGACATTATTGCATATAGGTTCATGAGGTTTTGTGGTTTCTTCATCAAACGTGTAGTTAAACATTACAAAATGAAACCATAAAAACCTAGTCTAGGAAAAATCCACGTCTCTCCTGAGGCGCCAAACGGGCTTGTGCGCCGCAGCGTTGGGGCTGGAAGAGGTTAGGCTGAGACTTGGTGAACTCGCTTGGATGAGACATAAAGTCCAGCAATTAAACTGCTTTTAATAATGTTCAATTTTGAAGTAAAAATAAACTAAAAAGAGGCCTAGTCCAAGAGAAGCAGTGTCCTGAGTATCCTGGCCACTGCGAAGATCAGACGTTGAATTGAAGCTTTGACCAGTGTCCACAGGTCCCCTCGGCATTGGAGAAGTGTCACCTTTCCTCCCAGTGGGGCGTGGGGACACATGTCTGCACTTCCGGCCCCCTTCTCAGCTCGGCCACTGGCTGCTGTCCTGCAGAGGCGTCCTGTCGCTCACACCCCGCAGCCTCGCACTGCTCATAGGACATGTAAAATGGAAACAGCTGTGGTTCTAGGCGGCCGAGGCCTGTTTCCTCTGACTGCCCCGCTCTCTGCCCGGCTCCCCGGCCTGGAGCTGCACCCTGTCCCTGCGGAGCCTCAGAGCCTCACTGTGTGTGCTGAGTGGGCCTGATTTTTGTGGCTGTCAGAAATAACCTGTATTTATTCTGAAATAATGCTTCCCACCATTGGTTCTATATAAATATAATTTCCATTTACTGTAGAGATTAAGAAAATACAGGAGAGTATATGGAAGAAATTTAAATAACTTACATTTCCGCCACCCAGAGAGAACTATTGCTGACGCTTTCTCGCAGGCTTTTATGCATAAATTTGTATAATTGAGATTATTCTGTATATATATATTTCAGGCTCCTATTTTTTTACTCAGTATCACATTGGGAGTAATTTGGTCCCACCTTCAAGGACCCCACAGCAGAGCGGCCTGTCCACTTGCCGACTTTGGGAACAATTCCTCTTGTCTAATGCTGTAAATGCTGCGACAGTTACCTACGCCTTTGCTTGAATTGATGACTATGTTGTGAGCCCTGGAAGTTTTACGGGGTCAAAGGTCACACATGTAGATCTTGCATAAAAGTTTGGGCTCATAATGACATCCTGCACAGAATGCTGCTGAATTAACATTTTAGCTACTTTGCATAATTCTTCAATTTTGGGGGGTCAAATGATACAGAGAAATATACTTCCTCCTGTGGAACTTTTCTCTGTTGCACATTGGGTGTCGGGACAGAGAGAGCAGGACAGAGGGAGCTGAGGGACGACAGGTGGCTCCCAGGACTGTCCCCGGGAGGAAGACTATCTGGGTGGGTGACAGGTATCTCCCAAGAAGTCATGGTGCAGTCCTCACCCCAGATATTGGGAATGTGGCTTGTTTGGCAATAGGGTCTTTGCCAGTGTGGTCCAGTGAGGTGAGGCTACCCTGGGACGTGTGGCCCTGACCAGTACACCTGGTGTCCATGTCAATGGGGAAGGGACCACCACCCACCACATGGAGACGGAGGCAGAGAGCCGGCTGGGCACTACCAGGAGGCCCGAAAATCCCTGGCACCCCAGGAGCTGGAAGCAGGGAGGCACGAGTTTTTGGGGGTGGGTAATGGCCCTGAGGCACCTTTGTCTGGAACTTCCCACCTCCAGGAGTGTGGGAGCCACAGCCAATGAACAAGCTAGAAACAGAATGGTCCCGTTATGTAGATGATAAGCCATAAAGCAGAGGCTCCCAAGGGTGCACCCCCAAGAGTGGACACACTCCCCACAGATAGATAGGGGTGTGTGTGTTGGGGCCACAGGAGGTCGCAATTGAAAGAACGATTGAGCCTCCTGCTGGACACCTATCTTGCCCCAACTACTGAGCCAACCAAAAGGAGAGTAGGAAGCTCCCCTGGAGGGACATGTGCCCTGCTGGGGTCCTAACATCGAATGCAGGAGTGTTCCAGGCCGCACCTGTCCCCGGCCTGAGAATAAACAATCGCCACCATGAATTGCACAGAGAATGCCTCTCAAAAGTAGTTTTACAAATTCTTTTTTTAACCAAACCAGGACAGAGTTCTGATATCTTCTCCTGAAGATTTTCCTGCTTTGAGAGAATGGATAACAGAGATACACCTCCCCCCGCCCTGGGTTGTGAGTGGTGGGGGCGAGGGGAGGGCAGGTGTTGACATGGCATCAGGAAGAGTAAGCATCTCTCCCAGGACACTGCTGAGGGACTGGCCTGCCTCCCCTGCAGGTGCCAATGTTGCGTTTGGATGACCTGGGCCCCAAGCTCCCAGGCCACTTTGTGAGACAGTGTCGTCTTTGTCATGACTTTGGACAGAGGTAGGTCACTGCCTCTGTTTTGCCCATCAGGAGGCTCTATGGAAAGAATCTCCTTCCTAAGCGTTAGATACAAGAGTCGCCTTCCAGAGTTGGCAGCCTTCCCTCCGGAGGCAGAAGGCCAGCACCCATCTGACAGGGCAGAAGCAAGGCAAGTGTCCCCTTTGAGCCAGTCAGCGGGGACGCTGAGACCAGACTGGTGGACTCCCCACCCAGGTGTGTTTGGGAACTGACATGATAGGACCGCGTGCTCCCACAGATGGGCTCTCCCTAGAGTTCAGAGATAACTCTCACCTTTACCTGCGAGGAAAGCTCTCTGGCTCCTTTTGTGGGTCATGAATGGAGCTCAGATGGGCTCGGGCTCCAGGCAGGTTATCGGCCACAGCGTGCTTCCAGGGGCGGATGGGGACAAAGCGCCTGCTGGCATCCAGGCACCACCTGGAGCACCGTGTGAGGAGGACTGGCCGCCCTGCCCGCCAGGGCCTGTGTGTGCACAGGTGGGGGGAACCCACATAGGTGTGCTCACCCCAGGTGACGGGCATCCCCTCACAGCAGGGACTCCAGTGGCCACCGGGCCATCCCTGCCCAGCAGAGGCTGCTTGCACAGTGGGGGCCCTGGGAGGGACCCCAGCCCCATCTGGTGCGGCAGCTCATCATCGGAGCGGCTCCTCGCTCACACAGGACAGCATTCCCGCTGCCTGATTAAAGGCATTTTCTTTTGTGAATTAAACCACACTACACAAACCCCAAATTGTCCTGGGACCAGCCACACAGGCAGCTGCTTTCTGAATGCTGGGGGCCCAGGCTGAGCCCAGACCACCCGGGACTTTAGCAGCTTTGGTGCCCGTGGGGCCGCCGGTTCCTGTGTGTGGGGTGGGAGCCGGTCGGCGAGTCATAGGAATGGTTACAAGAAAAGCTCGCTTCCCGCTGTTTCCCATAATTGCCCTTTCTCAACCCAATATGATTTCAGTGGAAAAAAGCAAACATCCATTGGCTCACCCTTTTCTCCCTTTCTCTCAATATTTCTTCTTTTGTTTATAGTCAGTACAGGCTGACTGTGGATGCTGACTGGGAAATGGAGGTCCTGAACCTGGGGACCCAGTGTGAGGCTGGGTGGGTGCTGGGTGGCCAGGCAGAGCGACTCTCAGAAAGGAAGCGTGGCTGCCACCAAACGTGGACTCTAGACTTGTGTCTCCTCCGTGGACAACCACACTGCACCATCGCCCTCAAAAGAAACCGCCCGTCGAGGAGCATCGCTTCGACTGTGGAAAATACCATGCAAAGCCAGGTCTCTCTGCAGATGGTGTTTGTAGACTGTACACTTGAAACCTGTGTTAACCAATGTCACCTCAACAAATCCAATAAAAATTAAACAGCAGAAGGAGACCCAGTGCTGGCCTCTCAGCCCACACGACGCTCTGCCCTTCTCCCTGAAGCCTGGCCTAAGTGGCCCAAGGTGACCTTGTGAAGGTCATGGGGGAAACAGAAACTGGGAAGAGAATAGCCATCAGGTGTCAGGAGAGATGGGAAATCAGGTAACTGCAGGCTGTGCTGAGAAACTGCCTTCTCGTTTCACCGAGGACACGGTGCTGGGCACCTGAAGTGCTGCAGGGCATGGAGCCGCCGCTGTCATGCTGCTCGCCCGGCTGAGCTAGGGTGGTGGAAACAGCCTCGGGAACGGCTCAGCACTAAGGGCAGTTTACAGTGATCTGCAGAATTATCTAAGCAGAGGCATACCAACACAGTCTCTGTTCTGCGGAAGCAAAGCGAACAGAGAGATGGATGGCCACTGAGAAACGGTGAGAGGTCAGAGGTGACAGGGGCAGGGCAGAACAGCCTCTCTGGAGGAACTGAAACACTTTTTTTAGAAGACACCAGACACTCCTAGCAGGGAGCCCAGAGAGGCTGCTCTGGGGAGACAGGACCCCATGCGTCCTCAGGGATCCCAGGAGTTCCCTTGGAAGGTGAGGGTGAGCCTGGCAGTCACCTCCTGGCACCACGTGCAGGGAGGCCTTCAGGGGGGCAGAGAAAGGAACACCCTCCCCCCAACTTCCAGCTGTGGCAGGAGGAACGCTCTGTTATTGGCAACCTCCAAGAAGTGCTCTCACCACATCCCCTTGACAACCATCCCTATTGGTCCTGCAGGTGCTCAAGAGCCACCCCGGGCCATTGGTTGGGTCCACGCAGCACTCCTGTGACATGGGTCTCAGGGCACCTGGGTCCCTCCAGCAACCACCACTGAGCCCTCCACTCTGTCCTTGCTGTGGGCATGGGGCTCACCTGATCTCGGAGGGGCTTAGGTTTCATGAGAGTGTGAACTCGAATCCATTTTGCACAGATTCCTGAGGTGAGGAAGACCATCTGACAGACTGAAAGCACACCCCTTGCTGTCCAACAGCAAATCAGAGCTCCCCACCCAGCCACCCCTGCTGACAGGACGTTCCCACTCCCTTCAGCAAAACACCTGAGCGCTTAGATCTGCATCGAGCAACTGAAAACAGATACTGTGTGACAAGAAACATGTGCCCAGACTTCAGTCCTAACCCTGAGGGGGAAACCCTCCCCAATAACCAGGATCAAGTGTGCAAGCGGGTCTCGAGGGGTCACTGAACCTCAGGCAGGCAGTGTGAAGGCTGAACCTGCGGAGAGAACTTGCACATGGGAGATCCCGCTGCTCAGGGACCTGTCCCGGGGTTTGTGAAAACGATCCTTTGGCTGAACATGCCCAGCCCCTCAGAAATGGAGGTGCTAGAGAGCTGTGTCCAGCCATCTGGGCGGCTCTCAGAAAGAACATACCTCCCTCCAGCGGGTGAGGAGAAACCCAAATGCTTTTTACGAATTTAAAATAAAAATGAATGGATGTACAGCAAACTCTGTGTAACTTCTGAATTTACTCCCCCGCATGCCCCAACCAACCCTGGGGTTCAAACCTGCAACCCAAGCATGTGCCCTTGACAGGGAATCAAACCCTTCCATGCTCTGGCTGACGCTCTAACCACTGAGAACATCAGCCAGGGCTAACGCAGTGACGATTCTCGTCACACTGTACACAGGCGTGAGAGACCCCATATGGAGAAGAAAAGCTGAGCCAGCATGTTCCTCAGAGTCATCCGTGGATCTCACTGTCTGATCTCAACAAGCAGGTTTCTAGCGAGAGGAAGAGAGAGCCTGCGAGGTCTGAGGCACACTCCTGCCTCCAGCATGACGCGGGCGAGCAGGGCCGAGGAGGCGGGGTGCAGCGCAGGCAGGTAAGCGTCCGGTCCAGACAGTCACAGTTCAGAGCATTCCCGACACACTGTTTGTTTTTATCCCAATAAAGTCACATTTGTCTTAACCACAAATATTTTCCAGTTCAACCTACATTCCATAGAAGACCAAAGGCAAAAGGGATGTGGCTGAATGACAATGAGTAAGTTTTGGAAAAACATAAAAATTTAAATTCATTTTTCCATTTTTAAACCAAAGTTATGTGAGTGTGTCCTTTAAAAACTCAAAGGCCTCGGGAAAGGTGAAATTCAGTCCTTGATGCGTTTCAAAGATGCAAGTCAAGGCCTTGGTGATGAGAGCGAGCGAGCTGCCCGGCCCCGAGGAGCCCAGGCCGTGAAAGGGGTGCTTCAGGCTGAACATTCCCCTCGGGACATTCCTCCCGGGACATTCCTCCCGGGACATTCTTCCCGGGACGGCCCGCAGTCAGCACTCCCCACCTGTTCTGACATGAAGCCAGGCTTGCATAACCATTCTAGAAACCGGCTTCACTGCCGATTCCCTACTTTCCTCAGTGACAAGATTAGTTTTTTCCTGGGTTTAAAAAGTAGCAACACAGGCCCTGGCCAGTTTGGCTCATTGGGTAGAGGTCAGCGTATGGACTGAAGGGTCTCAGGTTCCATTCCTGGTCAAGGACATATACCTGGGTTGCAGACTCAATACCTGCTCTGGGTCGGGGCCCATGCAGGGGGCAACAATCATGTGTCCTTTCACATTGATATTTTTCTCTCTGTGTCCCCTACCCTTCTCCCTCCAACACTCTCTCTCAAAAAAAAAAAAAATCAATGGGAAAAATATCCTTGGGTGAGATTTTAAAAATAGCAAATAGCAACACGGTTCATGCAAAGTCTGGTGGAGCCCGTGAGCCTGGCGCCAGGCTGAGCGCAGGCTTGGGGAGACCCGAGCAGGGCCACCGCACAGCCACAGCGCCGGCAGCCTCTCCTGCTGTGGGAGACGCTGGGAAAGACTGCGCAGTGTTTTCGTGGATTCGAGAAATAGGGGAATGTCAAGATTAAAAAGCCAGTTCTGTTTCAAGGACTTTTCAAAATTGTTTTTAAGAAACTGATCTAGGTCATTGGAAAAAAACATTGTAATGAATCACTAATCTTGTCAGAAATCAGGAAATGGATTTAATGTGTGATCTTTTGATCAGCAGTGTCAGTGGTGGTTTGGCATTTTGGCGAAGGTGGTTCTAGCAAGGAGGGAGTTGTTCCTTTTCCAGCTAAAAATATTTTTTCTGGAAAATACAGTCGTGGCTCTAAGCCAAGAAAGTGTTGTTCTCTTTCTCTAGAGAGTTCTGGGAATTATTTCGTGATCCAGGTTGGTAGGGAGGGTGCTTTCTTATTGCCCTGACCCACAGTGCAGAGTAGATATGATGGTCTCCCTTTCTTTTCACTCACAGACTCCAGAGGGAATAAAAATAACAACATTTGCATCCTGGTAACTAAAAAGACAGAATGTCTGTTGAGATAGATCTTCGTTTGAAATAGGTGAGAGTCCAAGAGATGCAGATAGTAGTGGTCCCTTCAAGTTGAGATTTCATGGATTCAGAATTGTCTAATGGATTGAAAGACCAACCTATGGTTGCTAATGGCATGTTTTTACTTACTTGCCACGTAAAGGTTACAGATTGAATCTACAGTCATCATTATTTTATTTGAGAAAAAAGAAGGAAGACTACATTCTAAATATTCTTTCCAAAATAATAATGTAACTCATTGCCAGAAACAGTAGTGATGATCACTTCCTACTCTGGGGTAGGATGTTTGGCAAAGATTTGTCTTCCTGGTCTTTGGTGTTTGTTTATTTGTTTGTTTCATTAGGTCCAGTGACGGGCATTTCTGGCCCCTTTCAGGGTGGAGATGGGAGACTATAAGCCACAGACAGCAAAGTAAACCCCGAGATTATAAATGAAAAAAGGAATCAAAAGTCTAATAATGACTAAAAGCTTCTCAAATATGGTTAGACGAAAATTAACAGATTCAAAGATTTGGCGAACTGCAAACAGGATAAGCTCAAAGAAAAACATGCTTAGGTGGTCTTAACTGGGAATTCTGAAAGCTAAGCATAAAGACAAATATTTTGAAGAGGTGAGAAAAATAAAGCTTTTCCAGTCCACACAAATGAGTGACACTGTTCTCAGATTTTTTTAAAAAGTTAAGTGTTCTTGTTTCTTTTTTCGTAAGACATTTAAATCAAAGTGGAGGAAAGCACTCTACTAAAGGATGTGCAAAACATGAAGTAAAATAAAAATTAGTGGGCAGATTATCTAAATAGTTGGAACCTTGAACAAATATTTGGTTTCACTTTGAGGCAAATAAACAACTTGTTGCTGCTTCTTCTTTTTTTTTAATCCCCTGTGGCTCCTCTGTGGCAATGGCCAACAAATGAAAACACTGTAAGGTGAGGGATGAAAGGCAGGCGGCGGTGGGGGGAAGCTGAAGACAGTGCTCATTACCTCTGCAAGCTAGGGTCCTGGACATGCATTTAAAATGATCATATGGCCAACTGCTTCGTTTTTGTTTTGTTTTTAAAGTATGTATATTTATTGATTTTTTTACAGAGAGGAAGGGAGAGGGATAGTGAGAAACATCAATGAGAGAGAAACATCTCTATCAGCTGCCTCCTGCACAACTGCTCTGGGGATGTGCTCACAAACAAGGAACCTGTTCTTGACTGGAATAGAACCTGGGACCTTGCATTTTGCAGGCGGGTGCTCTATCCACTGAGCCAAACCAGTTAGGACAACTGCTTCACTCTCTAACTTATTCCATAATCATGGTGTTTCCCTGTGAGAGACCCTGTGGCCTTCTGGGAGGGATTGTGGCTCACACTTTCCAACCTGGAACGTTGGTGACACCTGGGATCTGAGTGGTCCCCAAGCCAATCTCCTGCTCCACAGGTTGTTCTAGACCAGTGTCGGCAAACTCATTAGTCAATATCAACAGGACAACGATAGAAATTCCTTTTGAGAGCCAAAATTTTTAAACTTAAACTTCTTCTAACACCACTTCTTCAAAATAGACTCGCCCAGGCCATGGTATTTTGTGGAAGAGCCACACTCAAGGGGCCAAAGAGCCCCATGTGGCTTTCGAGCTGTAGTTTGCTGACCACGTTCTAGACCAGGGTGGGGATCCTTTTTTCTGCCAAGGTCCATTGGGTGTAGTTATAACATCAATCACAAGACCTACAAAACTGTCAACTTAAAAATTAGCTGCTATATTTGGTCAAACATTTAATTAGCTCACCTCCAATGCCTTGGCAGGGCCAGAATTTGCAGGTCTTATATGGCCTTGGGCTGGACATACCCTACTCCTTCTAGACAGAGACCTTTGTCTCTTCACGTGTCACAAACAGTGCTGTGGGCTTCCACGTGACCTAGAAGTGTGGCCCACAAACCCCCTAGTGGGCAGAATAAAATGATTAACTATATGAAGTGAGGTTCCATTCTTCATGTCTTTTTGAAACTCCAGCTGCCAGTCTCCTAAAAAGTTGTTGGGAAAGAGTCAAACATTATAGAAATGAAGTGAGAATATTTAGATGAAAGCCTGTGGTTATTGACTCGCAGGTGAAATGGACTTTATTTGAGTCTTGTCCCCAGTAGAGTCCACTGAGAATCTGCATGACTCAGTGTCCCTGCCTGCCTCAGGCCCTCAGAGGAGGGTGGGAGGGGCAGAGAGAGGTAGCCAGCTGGACTTCTGAGATGATTCCTCATGGCCTGTGAGGCCCGAGGCCATGTTTACTGGGATACCATGGGCATTTTGCAGGCTGGTAACTGGAGGCCAGACTGAGTGAATTTCCCTCCACAGCTGGGGGCTGCCTGGCAGTGGACCAGACATTTCCTCCTCCTGCAGACTCTGAGGCTCTGCCAGCCCCTGGGGGCCTAGACCCTCACCCAGGAGGAAACGGGAGCAGCTCTGAGTCAGTTCAAGTCCAAGTTGGAAACTACTCAGGGTCCAATGACTCGGCAGTTTCACTTGGAAGCAAGTGGGTTAGATTTTCTGCCACAGCTTTTGTGACTGAACTCAGGTTTAAAAGAAAATAAAGTTATTACAAAAACAGTCTGGGGTTGTGGCCCCTGGGAATCCTATTCTGTGGCCTCCCGCACCCACACTCAAAGGGATGGGTCTTCAAGGCCTCTTCTGAATGGAAGCTGGGAAACCCCAGTGATCCGCCAAAATCCAGTGGCCATTCTGATGTTCATGATTCTTTTTGTCTTTTAAACTTTATTTTTATTAATTTCAGAGAGGAAATAAAAGGGATAGAGAGATACAAACATCAGTGATGAATCATTGATTATCTGCCTCCTGCACGCCCTTTACTGGGGATTGAGCACACAACCCTGATATGTGACCTGATTGGGACTGGAATCCTGACCAACCCCCTGGTGCCTGGGACAAAGCCCAACCACTGAGCCACAGGGGCCAGGGCTGAGCTTTTTCTTGTTGGAAGAGGGTTGTTACACAGTTACTCCATGTCTAACAAAAGCCCGAGTTTGTTTGGGGGAACAGTGTGTCCTGGCACAAATATTCCTTGGAGCTTATGGTGGTCATGTAATCCTGTTTTGTTATTACATGCGACCTGATGCCTCTCAGAAAGCTCTCTAAGCAGGAACCCTGGGCTGGTAAGTAACATGCATAGGCTGGAGCTGAAGCAACCCCCTTGTGAGCAGGAGCCAAGTGTTCTGTATCAGTTAGTGTAGGTGATGGCAGTGCACTAAGAAGCTACAGTGCAAAAAGAAGGTGGTAATGAGGCATTCGAAGTTCAGTGAAAGGTGTTCCCAATCTGCAGATAGCTTTTCTTAATGTGGTGATTTGACCTCCTCACTCGGGGATTGCTCCAGCCGCAGGGCTGCCGAGTGCCTGCGGCTGGCCAGCAGATGTCACAGGTAGAGAGAGTGGGGAAGACTCACCTGCTTCTTAAGAAGTTGTTCTACCTAATAAAGCTTAAACTTCAAAATGCAGAATTCAAGATTTCTGAGACGAAGGTACTTTCCATCTGGACAGACTACTCTTGCTGACCCATTCTGTCACCTACATATTTATTTCTCTTTCTGCTTTACTGCTGGTAGGGAGTCTGCTGGGTCTGCCTTCTTCCACTCAATGTGTTTTAGAGATTCAGACACGTTCCTACGTGAATTGGTTCATCCTTCCGGCTGCTGACTCATGTGCCAGTGTGTAATCCCCCACAGCTGGCTTACCCATGCCGCTGAGGTTTCAGTTGTTTCTAGTTTGGGGTTAGAATGAAGAACATTTTGTGTAAGTCCTTTTATGGATGGATATTTTTATTTCATTTGGGTAAAAACATAAGCGTGATCTTTCTGCCAGTTTTCCAAAGCAGTTCAACCATTTTATACTTCCACCAGCAACACATAAAAATTCCAGTTGCTCCACAATCTTGCCAGCTTTTGGTATTAACAGCCTTTTCAACTTTAGCCATTTTGAAGTTAGTGAAATAGTACCTTGTTGTGGTTTTATTTGGTGTTTCTCTGATGAATAATGATGGTGAACACTTTTCAGATGTTTATTGGCAATTTCTGTATCTTTGTGAAATGTCCAAGATTTTTGCCCATTTTAAACAGCGTGGTTTGTCTCATTTATTTTTGGAAGCTCATTATATTCTGAATATGAAACTTTTGTCAGATACATGCAAATATTTTCTACCAGTTTGTGGCTTGCTTTTTCATTTTCTTAATTATGTCATTTAATGCACAGGCGTTTTTCATTTTGATGAGGTCCAATCTCTCAAATTTCCTGTTACACTTAGTGCTTTCTGTGTCTACTCTAAGAAACCTTTGCCAGTTTAGACAATAAAAAGATATTTCTCTGTTTCCTCTGGAAACTTCATAGTTTTAGCTTTTATGATCTATCTTGAATTCATGTTGGTAGGGTTCTAAGGAAAGGGTTGTGGTTAAATTTCTTTCCTGTGTTTATCCAGGTGGTCAAATACAAGTGGTTGAAAAGGTCCCTTTCTCCTTTGAGCAACTTTAGTCATTGTCTCAAATGTAGCAGCTTTGTAGTGAGTCATGAAAGCACATAGTATATTCTTCCAACTTTGTTCTTTTTGAAGTTTGCTTTGCCTGTTTTATGTCTTTTGAGTTTCAAAATAAATTTGAAAATCAACTCATTGATTTCTATAAAAAGCTGAATAGGATTTAACTGGGATTGGGTTACATCTATGAACAATTACAGACAATGGAGATCTTAACAATATTGAGTCTTCAAATCCATGAACATGGTATACCTATTTATTTAGTTCTCTTCTGATTTCTTTTAGCAGTATTATAAAATTTCCAATATAAAGGATTTGCGTATACTTTATAAATTTGATACTCAATTACTTATGTTTAGTGATATTGACATGGAATTAATATTATTTCATATTATATAGTTTCACCAAGTTAATATATAAAAACAATTGTATCTAGCCACCCAGAAGTTGTTTTATTCTAGTAGCTTGTTGATTTCTTTGTATTTTCTACATGAACAGTATTGTCTTCTTTAAATAAACAATTTTTTCTTTGTTTTGAATAGTTTTGCTTTAATTTTTTCACTGCCATATTTTAATAAGAAGGGCTTTCAGAACAATGTTGAATTAACACAATGAGAAAGGAGATCCTTGTCTTCCTGGTCTTAGAACACTTACTCTTTCCTCATTATTTGTGACGGTGCATGTAATTAATCCATTATAGAAGATACATGGTGAGAGCTGTAGGCTTTCTCTTTGTTCTCTGTCACATTGAGGGTGTGTTCTTATATTTAAAGTTTATATTATAAGTTTTTTTTTAAATGTATGAATGTTGAAATTTGTTAAGTGGCCCAGCAGGTGTGGCTCAGTGGTTGAGCATTGACCTATGAACCAAGAGGTCATGGTTCAATTCCTGGTTAGGACATATGCCTGGGCTGCAGGCTCAATTTCCAGTGTGGGGTGTGCAGGGGGCAGCCAATCAATGATGATTTTCTCTCATCATTGATGTTTCTATTTCTCTAGCCCTCTTCTTTCCTCTCTGAAATTGATAAAAATATATTTTTAAAAAAGAAAAAAAATTAAGTGGTTTTCTTGGCACATGATAATATATATTTTGCTTCTTTAATCAGTTACTATAGTACATTATAGTGATTAAGTAATAATTTTATATAAACTATAACAATCAGTACTTATAAATAATAAATTGATTTTATTTAACTTACTAGAGGCTCGGTGCATGAAATTGCTGCACAGGAAGGCGGGGGTGTCCTTCAACCCAGCCTGCTCCCTCTCCAATCTGGGATCCCTCTCACAACCCAGGACTGCTGGCTCTCAACTGCTCACCTGCCTGCCTTCCTGATTGCCCCTAATCATTCTGCCAGCCAGCCTGATCACCCCTTAACCACTCACTTGCCAGCCTGATTGATGCCTAACTGCTCCCCTGCCAGCCTGTTTGCCCCTAACTGCCCTTCCTTGCAGGCCTGGTCCCTGCCAACTGCCCTCCCCTGCTTGCCATCTTGTGGTGGCCATCTTGTGTCCACATGGGGGCAGGATCTTTTGACCACATAGGAACAGTCACCTTGTATGTTGGAGTGATGGTCAATGTACATATTACTCTTTTATTAGATAGGATAGAGGACTGGTGCATGGATGGGGGCCAGCTGGTTTGCCCTGAAGGGTGTCCTGGATCAGAGTGGGTATTCCCTTGGGGTATTGGGTGGCCTGGGCAAGGGGCCTATGGTGGTTTGCAGGCCAGCCACACCCCCCGGTGACCCAAGTGGAGACCCTGGTATCTGTGATTTATTTATCTTCTACAATTGGGCCCTGGAGTGGAGCCAAGCCTTTTGCTGCACAGCCATTGAAACTTTGTTGCCTTAAGTGGAGGCCTGGACAGGCAAGGATATGCAGAAAGCTTGGCTTCCTCCATTGCCAGGGGCAACCCAAGCCTCCCTCCTGGTTTCTCTGTGGCCATAGCCATCTTGGTTGTGTTAATTTACATACTCACTCTGATTGGCTGGTGGGCATGGCTGGTGGGCGTGGCTTGTGGTGTAGCATATTACTCTTTTATTAGGATGATTTAATCATGAATTTTTGGTACTGGACGGATGTGCTAGAACTGTTAAAGGTTTTGATTGTGCTGGTGGTGAAACAGCCACAAACATTTACCAAAACATAGAATGATATACCAAAGGGTTCATCTTACTGCATATAAATTAATGATGATGATATGATGATGTTAACTTATAGATGCCTTTTATCTCATGAATGGAATGAATTTTCTACATTGCTTCCTCTGAATCTATTGAGATGATCTTATATTTGATCAAAAGACGTGCCAAGACTGGTTTGGCTCAGTGGATAGAGCGTCGGCTTACGGATGGAAAGGTCCCAGGTTCGATTCCGGTTGGGGGCATGTACCTTGCTTGCGGGCACATCTCCACTGTGGGGCATGCAGGAGGCGGCTGATAGATGTCTTTCTCTCATTGATATTTCTGACTTTCTCTCCCTCTCCCTTCCTCTCTGTAAAAAATCAATAAAATATATATATTTTTTAAAAAAGATGCCACACAGAGAGTATATTTCAGAATATACTCCATAGGAAGCTCAAGAACAGACCTAACTAATCTATGACATGGAAATCATAATATTTGTTGCCACTGGAGATGACATTGACTGGAAATGGGCACAAGGAAACCTGTAGTTTAATAGGAATATTCATACATTGATCTTGGTGATGATTACACAGGTGTATGCACTACACACATTTCACTGGAATGAATGCTACTTTGTCACGATGTGTTAGATATTACACATTTTTTATTTACTTTTGTTTGTTAATCCTCACCCAAGGATATTTTTCCATTGATTTTTAGAGAGAGTGGGAGAGGGAGAGACAGAGAGTGGGAAACATCCCTGTGAGAGACACACATCGATTGGTTGCCTCCTGCTCTAGTCCCTGGTCAGGACTTGGGAATCAAGCCTGCAACCGAGTTATGTGCCCTTGACTGGAATCAAACACAGGACCATTCAGTCCAATGGCCGACACTCTTACCTACTTAGCCAAACCAGTTAGGGCTACAGATTCTAATTGTGTGATATTTCTCATTTATGTTTCTGAATAAAACTGATCAGCAGTTTCTTTTTGTAATAACTTCATCTAGTTTGGATATCAGGTAATGCTAACCTCATAAAAAATGTTGAGAAGTGTTCTCACCCACTCTGTTTCCTAAAATAGTTTTTGTTTTAAGATTAGTATTACTAGGCTCAGCCAAGGTTGAGTAACGGTATTTGTATTTTTGCCTAAAATAGCCATCAAATTCCAACAAAAATATATAAAACATGATTTTCAAAACACTGGGCCTCAGACAGAGATAGTGATGAATGAGAAATAGGAAGCGCGGAGCTGCCTCAGTTCTCAGCACCATGTTTCTAAGCTGTGTCCCAGGAAGGAAGAACTAGGCAAACCTGCATTAATCTGACCTCCTGAGTCAAGGAGAGGAGAGAGTTTGGTGAAGTTGAGGGTCTGAAGTTGCCGGATATAGTGCTGGAGAGGAGGTCAACACACTTGGGGTCCCCGAGGCCTGAGAGGGTCTCTGCAGAGAGCCAGTTAGTGCTCGAGCAAGGGCTGGGAGGACCCATTTCCACGATCGGAGGGTGGCTGGCACTCACACATGACCAGAAATTCCGCCTTTGCCCACCAGCCACATTGGAAAAACTCATAATCCATGGGGTATTGGTTAGAGCAGTCACAAAAATCTTGCTTCAATAGTGGCAAATAATTATTCCTAGAATAAACACTGTTCCAGACTCACTTAATGAATCATAGAAGTGAGACTAGAAGGATCCAGTTGCCTGCAAGTAAATTAACCTCAACCCAGAACAAAGCCCAAGAATATTTACAAGAATTCAAAAATATCCAACTCCCAATAAGGTCAAATACACAGTTCCCTATACTCAGTCAAAGACTACCAAGCCTGTTAAGAAGCAGAAAGACATGATTCATGATAAATAAAATTGTCAAACAGCTTCGACTAACCCAGAATGGACACAGATGGCAGAATTATCGGAGAAGGGTATTGAAGCAGTTTTTGCAATGGGATCCAAATGTTCAAAAATTGAATAAGAGACATGAAAGATGAAAAAGATAAAAGTCAAACTTTAGGAATTGGTAAAGACAGTGTCTGAAGTAAAAAATATAATAGATCAGATCAATGACAAATTATACATTGAAGTTATACAAAATGGTATTAGTGAACTTGAAACTTAGAAACTACACAAATGAAACCTAGAGAGAGAAAATAAAAATGGGAAGAGATAGAAAACTGTGGGACAATTTTAAGCACCAACGTAAATGTGATGGGAATCATCAACAGATGAGATGGTGTGGGGGAAGAAAAAGTATTTAAGAAAATACTATGTGAAAAAAATTTCAAATTTAATGGAAACTATACACCCACAGATCCAAAGATTGGCAGATCCCCAGACATGAATAAAACGACACCAAGGCATAGCACAGTGACATTAACGGGGAAAGGACAGCCTGCACCGCAGCAGGAGTGGCTGCAGAGGATGGAGGTGATGCTGACAGCCAGAGGTCTGGACAGGTGATGGGGGCAGACTGGGGGCCGCTAGGCCTCTCTGTGTCTGGCCAGTCCTCATGGAAGGAGGCCCTTTTCATCTTAAAGAACCTGGCCCTGATCTTCATATTCCTGATTTAACTGGACAGATAATGTACACATATGACGTGTTTGGCAAACGTTACAAAATTATAACAAGTGATGCTTTAATCAAACCCAGAGTTCAGACTAAATGACAGTGTCTCTTTCAAAAGTCTCCCAGTTCCCGGGGTTCCCACAGGCTGGACCCCTGCTCTGGTTCCCTCTTAAGAGCTGTCAAGGATGGCACCTGACCAGGTACCCATCTTCTCAGAGATGTTTTCCAGATCAAGGTCTTGCTGCCCATCAGAAGAAATGTGGTGATGGGGAGAGATCATTAGCAGGGAAGAGAGAAAAGTCTGTCTTCATTTCTTGCTGCCACAGTTTTGCGTCTGTAGGGCTTGTGAGGAGTTAAACTAAACACCCAGGACACGGCTGCCTGAGAAAGGCCTGGCTCTCAGGAAAAGGGGGTGTGGTTTTCGTTGACCTAACTGCCTTTTCCCAGGACACCGAGGAGTTAAACCCAGGGGGCAGCCTTTGGCAGGAGCCTTCCCTGCCTGGGGAAGAGCCAGGCCACATCTGGGAACCCGAACCTGAGCCACAGTACGAGGACAGCAGCCAAAGCCTCATTCATTTGGAAACATCTTTCTGCTGGTGCCATGTGTCATGCAGGGTTTCTCGGTGTGACACAGGAAGCAGGACCCATCTCTCCCTGGGATGCTCACGGTGGGGAATAGAGCCGCTGTGTCCCTCTGGTGGCTGCTTTGCCAGACAACCAAGCGAGGGGTGGGTGGGCTCCTGGGCGCTCTGCAGGGTCCCATGGTCTCTGCCATCAGTCATCAGCTTTGGGCACAATTGTCCAGAAGGTATTGAAAACAGTGTGCCAACGCACAATGGAGTCGACCACCAACCTCCTCAAACACCCAAACACCCTGTGCAGAAGCAAGGTGACTTTGTGCTGAATTTGTTCACATGGTTGGCCTTAGAAAAATATGATGTTTTAGTTGTAACTTTAAAAAAATTGAATGTATTGGGGTGACATCGGTTCTATATGCGTCATCTGTACACTGTACTGTGTGTTCCCCACCCCAAGTCCAGTCTTCGCCCATCACATGTATCCCCTTATTTTACACTAAGTCCTGGTTAGACAAAAACTTAGATTAGTGCGGAGCCGATGGACAGACTGGCGAGTTTCCGTGACATGGCACAGCTCCTTTCTTCTGCGTATGTTTTTACAATTTCATCCCTTAATACCCACCAAGATATTTCTCATGTTCTTTTGATTTCTGAAAACTTTGATATTTTGTGTGTTTACACTTTAAAACATTCTTTAATACAGTTTGCGATTTAGTTTGAATAAACTACCCAATGTGAGGGCATGCTTGATTAAACAAAATGCTTCACACACATGGTTTCCTCACCCTTTCTTAAAGCTGGACACACGGATTTCCAATATCCAGAGGAAAGATTTTTCCCTTTTGGATTTGCACATACTCAATGCCATGTGGTTTCCAATGGGAGGCGTGGGGTCCTTTGTTACTGCTGTTTGGGGGAGAGGGGCTAAGGAAAGGCTGAAAGCCTTCTCTGAGGCTAAGCAGTCCTCATAAAACAATGTTGATGCCAGACACATGTTGGGACACATGGGTTGCATTTGCCGTCCGGCCCATGGGGCTGGCTCTGGGCACGCCGGGCAGGGCCTGCGCTCCGTGTGCTGGAGGGAGATGCTGAAAGGTTAGTGAGAGGCGCTTGGTGAGGTCACCTCACCGAGGTCCCCAGGCCTCTCTGGAAGGACCCGTTCAGCACTTTTGCAGGGTAATGAGCTGCTTAAGAAAGGAAGGTTAGCGGGGGTGGAAAGTGGGAGAGCAGCCGGCCTCCGCAGGGAGGAGCAGAGTAACCAGCACCAGGTGAGCGGGGAAAGGCCTCCTGTCCTCCGTGGCTCAGCCTGGGCCTGCCCTTCCCTGCCACCTGCCTGATAAAGTAGCAAACAGATGGTATTTCAGGTATCCGTGAGTTACTGGAATAAGTACGGAACTATTAACCGCACAATTCACTCGCCCATTGAGTTGTGCCAGTGGAACGCTTGCCATGACCTACACTTGGGTGGTTTCTGAGAAGCTTATTGGTTGTTCAGCAACGCCTTCTATAGCCGGATTGAATGTACTGACCAGGTCATGCTCCCGCATCCTCTGCCATGCTCTCCTCATCCTCTGCCCTGCTCCCCTCATCAAGGTGAATGACACCAGCCCAGCCAGCATGGCTCAGTGGTTCGATTCCTGTTCAGGGCACATGCCTGAGTTGCAGGCTCAATCCCCAGTAGGGGGGGGGGTGCAGGAGGCAGCCGATTAATGATTCTCTCCCATCATTGATGTCCCCAGGGCCCACTCTGCTGCCGAGGTCAGACCCAGCACCCTAACTAGAGAACCCTGGGCACCATGTCTATGCCAGACTCCCCTAGGTCCACGTTTCCAACCCTCAACTCACACGCGGGCTTTTTCAGGGCCCACAGACAAGAAGTGAGATGATTATTCTATGGGTGGGAAGGGTTAAGCTCGGGCCAAGCCTGTGGAAAACACCGTGGTGGAAGCAGAGGCCTCGCAGTTAGTTACTCCTCTGCTCATGTCCGGGTCTCAGAGCCCACGCTTGCTCTCTCACACGCGAGAAGGGTGAGGTGAATGGCAGCCTCTGCCCAGCCTTGGCCCTGCTTCATTGCCTTCTGTCTGTGGGCATTCCTTTGTCTCCACCTCACTCAGGAGCACAGGGCATTTTTCTGGACCAAACTCAGAAACATTTTCTGGATTTATGGTAAGAGAATACAATAAAAAGCCATCGTGGTATGCATTAACTTAGATTTAGTATCAACCATTTCATAGTTTATTGGAAATCTTCCCTATCTTTAAAATGTCGGTCCCACTAAATCACTTTAGACCAGAAAATGTTTCTTCGGAAGTTAATGCCTAGATGACGTGGTCTTAATTATTACAATGTGCATCCATTCCGTATGTCCTACTTTCCTGTTTTATCTCAACCTAAAGTGCACGCATTTACTGTCACTTTAATAACAGCTGCGTGTATCTGTCACAGCTGAGTGCGTCTGGGACCAAGCAAATCTTCTCAGGAGGCATGCATTTTGTATCCCGATTGTAGTGGTGGGTCCATGAATCTCCACGTGTGTTGAAGGTC
This sequence comes from Lasiurus cinereus, assembly GCA_011751065.1. Classification (NCBI taxonomy): domain Eukaryota; kingdom Metazoa; phylum Chordata; class Mammalia; order Chiroptera; family Vespertilionidae; genus Lasiurus; species Lasiurus cinereus. Next base: position 1,658,468 of record JAAGEH010000152.1, read on the forward strand.
AGAGCCCCACACTGAAGGGAAAAAAATGTGGTGTTTGAACAGATGTCTGTTAACTAATATTAATGAGTCTGCAAATAAAACTAGATCTTTTATATGATTGTGTAAACTCTAAAAATGCAGAGTTAATAAACAGTTATGAAACGATGAAGAGTTTATGGAGTGCTAAATAAATACCAACTCTATTTAATGTGTCTTGGGTTACAGCGTTAGAGCAGGTGTTTTTAGGAGTAATGAAGTGATGTGTCAAAACACAGTCTCCAAAACAAACAGAAAAAAGACCTGGGACTGCAAGGGTAAAGTTTCTCCTGATGTCTGGCCTCAGAGTCAGACGTCCCCGACCATGGCTCCTGTTCCAAGACCCGCGTCCCCAAGACTGTCACCAGCAAGGTGCTGCCGTTAGGATGCCAGAGCTCACCTGCCCGCTTCGTCCCGGGTCTGGATGCTCACTCACCACCGGCCTCCTGGGCTCTTCAGGCCGTGGGTGCCATGGCGTTGCAGCTCTGCAGTGGTCCTGCCCGGTCTTCTGCCCTGGAGCATCCCCTCCCCTGGAGGCCTCCCATGGACAGAAAATGGGGAAAGTGATGGAATGCCACTTCCCCGGTGAGGTGACTCGCCCGAGACTTGTCTTGCTTTCGTAGCTCTTCTCACCTGCCCCCTCGAGCACACCAGCAGCTTTGCTGGGACATATTGCAGGGACAGGCTCAAGCGCGAGATGGATGGCTCTGGCCAGTGGTCCTGCAAGAGCAAGAGCGAAATCCTGAGAACAGAGCCTGCCCAAATCAGAGCCTCGGGCCAGCATAGATGCAGCTCGTTTTGGTTGGAGCCTGAGGAGCGCCAGACTGGGTCCCTGGCCCACAGGGGCTCTGAGGACACAGCTGTTGTTTTTCTGATGCATCTTAACCCTCAGGTGTCAGTGTAGGTGAGGCCACAAGGCCTGATGAGGACTCACAGATGGCTTCCCTTCTTCCCGCAGGCTATATTCCTTCCTTCATTTGTTTATTTTTAATTTTTTTTAAAGTGAGAGGGAGAGAGAGAGAAACTTCAGTGATGAGAGAGAAACATTGTTTGGTTGCCTCCTGCCCACTCTCTACTGGTGATTGAGCCTGCAACCTGGGCATGTACCGTGGAATTGAACCCAGGACCCTTCCGTCCACAGGCCATCGCTCTATCCATTGAGCCAAAACAGCTAGGGCTGTGTTCATTTTTAATTACACATCTCTGTGCTATCATTTTATTGATGCATTTGTTTACTTGTCTGTTGTTTGTATTTAATCTTCACTGTCAATATCGATGGCTAACAAATCTATGCATTCAATAAATATTAATCCTGTGAGTGAATGCATGGAAGACTGACAAATGTACAGTCTCTTACAAATGTAACTGTTTTGAGAGGGCAGATCCTTAACCAAAATGATCACCAGAGGAACGTATATTAATACTGGGGCTGGAAATTGGGCAGAATTTTTGGTACCAAACTAGCAACAGCGAAGACTTTGCTTTTGATTTAATAAGATCGTTTTCACATTTTTGTTTCTCTCAACATTTACATTTCTTCTTAAAAATAAAATATTGTATGGAGAAGAGTTTCTCCTTGCTGGTGACTGCATACTGCTGACGCACGAAGGCCATCCAGAAGTTTCTGCCTGAACTGACTTAGGTTTCTGCCAGGAAGGCTCCTGTGTCTCCAGGCATCACCCCGAAAGGCCTGCTGCTCAGCCCTGCGGAGTCAAACAAAGGAGAGAAACGAAAGGTGATCCAGAAAGTAAAACGAGGGAATTAACATTTCTGTGTGGATTCGTTACATCTTAGCTTATGAGCCTTTCCCAGAAAATTGAATGCGGTAAAAGAGTGAGGAAAATACCACCACACATACAGTTCCAGGGTCTTAAACTACTGGGGGAAGGGGCTTCACTGGAGCCAAGAGAGCGGGCAGTGAGCTGCAACTGAACTGAAGGATTGAGGCCGCAGGGCAGCGGCCAAGCCCAGGTCTGTGCAAACAAGCAGCCCGCCAGCCGCCAGGGTCGGGGCATGGACAGCGGCCCTGTGTTCCCTGCTGGCAGCCACCTGCTGTAGAGCCGGCCGTGGGGCCCTGACCCCAGGTACCCCGCGCTGCGGCGGTCACCCGCCTGCGGGTGATGTCCCGTCTGCCTTGCTCTCTCTGCCAGGGACACGTGTTGGCGGCAGAGCCAGGCAGGCCAGACAGAGAGCTGAGCACCTGGGACTGTCCGTCCTGCTCTCCTTGGCACAAACAGGCTCCTGTGAGTGAGAGGCTCCGAGAGTGCCAGCCGGGTCCCAGCGCCTTCTCCTCCTCCGTTCTCTTGGAAGAAGTTGGGAGATTTGGAAGCAGGGTCTGGGCTCCCGCGGAGGGAGCTGCGCGAGGCAGAATAAACAGTGCCCACGAGAATCTATTAGGGGCAATTAATCAAATTACCCGAGAGGGGCTTTGGAAGAGCCACAAGAGGCATTTCTAAACGCCTAGCAGAGGCACCATAGTTCTTTTAAAAAAGGCAATTTAACAAGGGCTGTTTCTGCAGAAGTCGTTTTTTATCTGAATGCCTAATGGCGGGGCCTCGAGAAAGGAGTAAGTGTTTTTCTGGAAAACAAGGCAGGTATTCTGCAGCGCTTGCTCCAGTGAGAACACTACCCTCTCTGTGCGTCCGTCTCGATGCTCACAGAGATTTTAAAAGAAAATATTTGGGCTGCGGCTTAGGAATCAAACAGCCATAAGTATGTAAATAACGGCAGGCTGGTAGTCTTTCTAAAAAACATATACTAACCAAAAACACGTGGCCACGTTTTGGCGGCCAGAAGCCACCGTGAGGGTGCTCAGGTCCTGCTTCTGTGCCGATGGGTGCAGGACCACGTGGCTGCTCACGAGGGCGCCTGCCTCGGCCACCTCCATGGGGTCCCCGGAACCCCTTTTGCTGTTTGAGAGTCCTCTTGAGTTTAAGTTGGTTAGGACAGTGGCAGTAAAGTCATTAGTCCACAGAGCCAAATATCCACAGCACAATGATTGAAATTCTTTTGGAGAGCCAAATTTTTTAAACTGAAACTTCTTTTAATGCCACTTCTTCAAAATGGACTCGCCCAGGCCATGGTATTTTGTGGAAGAGCCACATTCAAGGGGTCAAAGAGCCCCACATGGCTCCAGAGCCGCAGTTTGCTGACCACTGGGTTAGGACACTTTATTATCCCAGAGGGGTGTGCCTTCCTGCTCCGAGGGCGGTGACCACAGTGGCCCTTCTTGCCAGGAGCAGCAGCGCTTGTCCTCAGGGGCACTGTAGGGGCAGGGACCCTCCCATGCGGGATGCACCCAGACCACCGCCCTGCTCCCAGTGCTGAGCTGCACACCAAACCCCGCCCTGCTTTCTCCCTGTGCTCATTTTGTTTGTTTTTTTTCAGATTCATTTACACACCTGCTGGATTTGGGGAAGGCAGGCCCTAGGATTTGTAAATCTGAAATCTCTTCTATTTAATAAGCACGTTATGCTTCAGAGGTACCTACACAGACTTCAGAAAAAAGATTGTCACCAATGGGCATAGGTGGCTGTCTGTGGCCCTCTCAGGTGCAGTCCAGAGAGAGGACTGTTTGTTGCACATCTCTGAGATCGGGAATCCAGAAACCTGTGCTGGGTTGTATTCCTGGGTTATACCCTCAGGCAGTCTCCAGGACTCCATGTTGAAATCCAAAATGCCTTCGTGGCTCAGTGTTTGAGTGTTGACCTCAGGTACCAGGAGGTCACAGTATGATTCCCAGTCAGGGCACATGCCTAGGTTGCAGGCTTGATCCCCAGACACATGCAGGAGGCAACCAATCCATGTGTCTCTCTCACATCCATGTTTCTTTCTCTTCCTCTCCCTCTACCTTCCACTCTTTCTAAAAATCAATGGAAAAAATATCCTCACGTGAGGATTAACAAACAATAACAACAAAACTTGGTCCTGCAAACGTAGGCGCTCCATCAGTATCTGCTAAACCTGTGATGCTGGGAGGCCTGTGGTCTGCCTGCTGCTGGCAGTGACTTCATCCACTTTGTTTCCAGAAATGTCTGCTTTAGTCATGTGACTAGTGAAAATAACTGCTACACTGTGAAGAGTCCACTGGGTTATTATGAAAACAGATACACAAAATAACTAAAGAAATGACAGAATCTAAGTGATGATTGTAGAAATAGATCGAAATCTGGTTTCAAGTCTCTCCGAATTCCAAAACTGTGATAATAGTTATGATAACAACTTTGAGATGTATACGACTCAGAGCATAAATAAATAGAATAAGGACTAGCTAGCTCTCCATGCACAAAGATGCTTTTTCCTACGTAGCAGTGCACTTACATTTCACTCAGAGGAGCCAGGGAAGGATTACAGGAAATCATGCCGAGGAAACAATGGCTGTTTATACAGAGATAAAGTTAAATATTTACTCAAGATCATTCTTCACAATAAATCCCAAACCAAGATCGAAGGAAAGCTTTGAAGAACTGAACTCGCACATGTGTGGGGAGTAATAATCTTAAGTCACGATGGGGAAGAGCTTCCAGAGTATAAACCTAAGAAATAGCAAAGTACTGATTGATTTAACTTTATAAACAAAAAGACATATTTTAACATATTTAGAACAAAGTAGGTTGCAAAACAATAACTCCAAATGATGTTCACTAATACTTAAGTAACATATAACAAGCAATAAAAGCACCAAAATTGCATTAAAAGTTGACAAATGACATGAATAAAATATTCATAGAAAAGAACACGAATAAACAACTCAAATAGTTAATATAAATTTATATCAGATGTGCAGGGAAATGTAATTTAATACTGTTTCTAACTATAAAATCATAAAATAATTGAATAATTTTATTTATCTACTAGAGGCCCAGTGCACAAAATTCATGCATGAGTAGGGTCCCTAGGCCTAGCTGGCAATCAGGGCCGATCTGTGGAGTGACCAGCGGGACAATTGGGAGCCTCCGCTGGCACCAGCCTTGGCTGGCCTGGGATCTGTGGGCTGGGGCCAGCTCCTGCATTGAGTGTCTGCCCCCTCGTGGTGCACATCATAGCGACCAGTTGTTCCACCGGCTGTTGGGTCGATTTGTATATTAGGCTTTTATTATATAGGATGTAATTAGGACACAGATACACAAACAGGGATGACCATGAGAGGACCCGGGGAGAAGGCAGCTATGGAGAGGGTCCCCCAAAATAGCCTCGCTGAAACCCTGACCGCAGACAAGCAGCCTCCAGAGCATGGGCAAGTCCATCTCTGCTGTGTGGCCACCTGGTTGGTGGTGGTGGCCGTGTTGGCTGAAGCAGAGGAAGAGGAGTGGTCCCCGTGAGGAAGGAGCAGAGCTGACCTGTGGGCCTCTGTGGTAGAGGCCAGGTCACATGAACCACGGGCACAGACAGTGAATGTATGAGCCACGTGCACTGTCTGCAGAGGATGGTGGTATTTTAAATACAACTATTCATTAGTGCCCATGGATGATGCTGAAGAGTCTCATAAATGCTCACTAGTCTCAGTTGAAGAAACCAGCAAGATGAGTTGGATAAATTACAAATACTGAAGTGACATGTGTAGAGTATTTGGTTTCAAACTTGAGAAAAACTGGAAAATACAGAGAAATACGTGAGAGAAAATGCCCCGAGGCAAAGCTGTGATGGAGATTCCTGTCTAGCAAGTTAGCACACCCATAGAGGGGAGACCCATGGACAGGTAATGGAGCAGTCACCTGCCATAGGTCTCCCAGCACCGGAAGCCAGGGAGGGGGAGGAAGGGATGGAACGAGATGAACTGAAGAAATGGATGTACATACGCATAGGCCATGACACAGACAGCATGTGGGAAGGCCTGGGGTGGGGTTAGGGAGGTTTGGGGGACATCTGTAATACTGTCAACAATAAATAATTTTTTCCTTATAGATGTTATTAACATGCACTGTGAAATAGTCCCAAAGGATTCTAATATACATATGCATTTTCTGTCTCATACAAAAGAATAGTGAACTTAATGAATAAATTGCAATCATTTACGTAGCGAGTTGTCATTATTTCTTTCTTTAAGTGGGAGACCTTCGTCATTATTGAGTGAGTTGGGATGGAGCCTCAGTGGCAGCCTCAGCTTTACATGAAACTGTGTAACTGGTGCTCCAAGGCCCCACACTGAGAACTCCTGGGACTAAATGAAAAGCAGGACAATTAAAACAAAGATAGGGAACCCCACTATTGAGTAGGGTTAGGAGGAAAGAGTCTTCAAATGTGGTTGCTTGAATAATGAAAGTCTTAAGGCAGTGGCTGTTTTAGAGCCCTAACACCATCCTACTTATTCTTTTCTGAGGGACATGTTTATTGTTTCTTATGAAATAAAACCTTCCAAAATTGGATGGCCTACCCAATGTGATGATCACGTTTGGAGCCAACCAAGAAGTCATAGCCTTCTTTTGAGGTCACTAGTTCTATCTAGGTTTGGAATTGTAGAAAATATTTGTGTTTCTATTACTACTTTTAAAATATATTTTTATTGATTTCAGAGAGAGAGAAACATCAATGATGAGAGAGAAATATCGGTCGGCTGCCTCCTGCAAGCCTCCTACTGAGAATGGAGCCTGCAGTCCGGGCATGTGCCCTGACCCAGAATCAAACCCCACCCTCTTTGTGCATGGGAGGATGCCCAACCGTCTGAGCCACACCATCCGGGCTCCGTGTCTCTATTACTGAGTTTTGCTGAACACCTTCGAATCAAACATGGCTCTCCGTTAGTGCTTGTGTGAAGCTCTGACTTCTGGGGCTTTCCCCTCAGGCGTCCAGTAGCCCATCTTTGAGGTGCCTGTCAGGCCTTTGTGGGACACAGGGGCAGACTTGCAGGATGGTCTTGGATGAGACTGAAATGCACACGGTCCCCTTGTCGGTTTCATCTCCTCCTCCGACTGCTGCCACATCAGCCCCAACGTGAGTGCCACCTCAGAATGACTGCTGACTTTAGGGCTGTGCGTGTGGAACTTCTGTACGTTCTCCCAACTTCTCCGTGAGTGCTTTCAGGACAAAGTGATCTTACCCTTCCAGAAATGGTTTCTTCCTGGCTATCACTTTGCCTTCCAAGCAGGAGGACATCAGCATTTATTTGACTAAATGAAGCCTGGGCAATGTTCTAAGTAATACCATCTTCTTAAAAATAACAAGGTTAATTCGCAGTCCCTGAAGGCACGGAAAGGAGGATAAACTTACCTCTGTGAAAGCTCAAAAGGACTGTTTTACCTAAGAATTACTGCTGACTTAGACTGTTCGGGGGTTTGGGAGAAGGTGGTGTCTTTTCCCTCTAAGATGTCAGGATTACTTGTTTTTTCACATTTCAGTATGTAACTGACTTTGTATAATAAAGACGTGTGTTTATATTCCTATGCTAAAACCTAATTATGAGTCTTTTGTTACCTAAACTGTGACTTGCTATACTTCACCTTCTGATTCAGCTAAATGTTCAGGGTTTCTTTCTAGTTGTTTAGGCTTTTCTCTTGCCTTATGTCAGGTTTAATAGTTCATGTGCAACATACAAAGCACACCCCAGACCAGCAGTAAATCAACAACAAGGAATCAGAAAGTGTGACCCGGGAAAATTAGCTTACAGGCACAAGGGGAGACATTTCCAGATAAAGTATGTTTTAGGTCTCTTTTTATTTAATTTTAAAATGGGAAACATATGCCCTATCTGGTTTTGCTCAGTGGTTAGAGCGTTGGACTGCGGACTGGAAGGTCTCGGGTTTGACTCTGGTCAAGGGCACATGCTCGGGTTGTGGGCTCAATCCCCAGTAGGGGGCGTGCAGGAGGCAGCCAATCAATGATTCTCATCATTGATGTTTCTATCTCTCTCTCCCTCTTCCTTCCTCTCTGAAATCAATAAAAATATATTTTTAAAAAAATGAAATGGAAAACACAATTTGATTTATTCTTCTTTTGCATGCAAAAAGAAGAATAAATTTTTGCATGCACAAAATACTAATTCTTAAGTAACGTATTTATCTTACTTAATAGTCTCAGAATTTAGGAATGTGGCAAATACAAGTGTATTTTGAGTTTGGGTTTTCTCTAATCATTTTCTTGTGCTGAGTCAGTTGCTATAGGCAAATGTTGGCTCATGACTAAGCATCACTTAGTATCCTACTCTTTAAGCATCTTGACAAGTCCCAGCTGTAGAATAGTGACAGTTTAGAATGTGAGGACCTTGATCATAAACTAGTTCAATCTCTGTAGGCCATGTAATGGCACAATCAAAATGGAAATGGCTGCATTTTCAAAGACCCATGAAGTGCTTGGTGTTCGGCATACATTATTTTTCATACTAACTCAAGAATACCTATTTTATAAAAGAAGACATTAAGATGCAGAAATGTTGATTCTCAGGCACAAGTTGGTGGGATAGCTTGCCCTCCAGGTTACTCTAATTCTTCCGCATCTTCCCCAAACCCTCTCTATACCCTATTGCTTTCCTTTAAATTTAGAGTTTTGATTCTTGGTTTCTTGCCCCAAAGTGTTTTCCCACTCCACCACTGTCTCAGATAACCACCAAGTGAGCTGGAAATACATTGCCTTATTGTTTCTATTGTCTATTCTGAAAAACATATTAATTCTCTTTTCCATTCTTAAAACAATTTTTAGGATGCTAATTCCTAACTTTCCACTATTTTCCTCTGTCTGATACAATAGCAATATAAAACCTTATATTCAAAAATAGACAAGGAACACAATTCAAGAATATGAAGACAAATCAAAGTAAAAAGGGAGCACATGTAAACAATCACTGCAGGAAAGCCTTGGTTTTCTCTTTCTACTAACAGACTGAGACCTGCCCCGTCCAATCACAACTACAGAAATTGAATCCTCATTTGCATCTACAGTGATCAATCGGAACTGCACAATTTGGATGCCTCATTTACATAAAATTTACATAATTTGGAACCTGGGTGGAAATTTTCCTATAAGAAATGGCCTCTTCTTTGTCTCTGTGGAACAGAATTTAGAACAGTACCTGGATCTGTGTCTCCTGGGCTGCAGCCCTTTTTGCTCAAATAAATGCTTTATATCCTTTATTAAAGTCTAAAATTAATTTTGGTTTACACTATAAGTCACCATATCACAGATCTTTTTTTCTCATTTTTATTATTGAGATTATTACAGATGTCCCTCTTCCCCCCCCACCGCATTGTCTCCCTTTACCCAGTCCCCACACAGCTCCCAGCCTTCGCCATTCTATTGTCTGTCAATACATAATGCAAACATTCATATAAGATCTTTGTTAAATCTCTTATCACACCCTCACCCCCCTTCCCTCTGAGAATCATCAGTCTGCTCCATTTCCATGCCTCTGATTTTATTTTATTCACCAGTTTATTCTGTTAGATTTCTTACTCATTTATTTTGATTTTTAGATTCACTTGTTGCCATTTTGTTGTTCATATTTTTTATCTTTTTTCTTCTTCTTCCTCTTCTTAATGAATACTTCAATATTTCATATAATATTGGTTTGATGGTAAAGAACTCCTTTAGCTTTTTCTTGTCTGACCTTCAATTTTAAATGATAACTTTGCTGGGTAGTATAATCTTGTTTGTAGGTCCTTGCTATTTATCACTTTGAATATTTCTTGCCACTCCCTTCTGGCCTGCATAGTTTTTGTTGAAAAATCAGCTGACAGTTGTATGGACATTCCCTTGTAGGTAACTAACTGCTTTCCTCTTGCTGCTTTTAAGATTCTCTCTTTTTCTTTAGCCCTTGACATAAACTATGATGTGTCTTGGTGTGGTCCTCTTTGGGTTTCTCTTGTTTGAGACTCTCTTTGATTCCTGAACTTATAAGTCTTATTTCTTTCACCAGATAGGGGAAGTTTTTTGTCATTATTTCTTCAAATAGATTTTCATTATCTTGCTCTCTCTCTTCTTCTGGTACCCCCATAATGCGAATGTTGGTACACTTGCAGCTGTCTCAAAGGCTGCTTACACTTTCTTCATATTTTTGGATTCTTTTTTCTTTTTGTTCTTCTGTTGGGGTGTTTTTTCTTCCTCACATGTCAAGTCATTGATTTGAGTTTCAGAATCTTCGATTCTACTGTTGAATCCCTCTATATTATTCTTTATTTACATCAGTTTATGTTTAATTTCTGACTGGTTCTTTTCCATTTTTTTTTTTGGAGGTTTCTAGATTATTAAGTAACCTTATAGCCGTGGTTTTGAACCCTATATCCAGTAGTTTTCTTTCTTCCATTTCTTCCATTTGTGACATGTTTCTTTGTATCTTCATTTTGGCTGCTTCCCTGTGTTTGTTTCTATATATTGGGTAGAGCTGTTATGTCTGTATTTTAATTGTAATTGTGATGTGGTTGTGGGAGGCAGCGAGTACAGATGTTTACCTACACCGCCATCTTTAAATATCCTCAAAGTCCATATCACAGATCTTGAACAACGTTATTTACCTCACAGGGTATGGTTCACTGTGATGCAATCCCACTCAACATAAAAGATTGGGCTTTCTCTTCCAACCCACCACCTATCTGTATGGAGATCCTCTCCCTCTCCATGGGCAGAGGGCACTAGTATTGTAAGATTTTTAAAACATTGGGTAATCAGATGAAGCTCTGCAAAATATTTTCATAATATCCACAGGAAATAATACTTGGAATAAATTGAGACAGTGTTACTGATATAGCTGAAGCTTTAACTAAATTAAACATACTAGTAATTTCTTAGACTTAATTGTATATTCATGAAATTTGTATTTTTTCCCTATGCACATGTTCTCTACCTTGATGGTTCCCTTACAAACTCTATTTTTTAAATTATTTTAAAGTTTATTAAGCTCTTTGAAAAATACTATGTTTTGACATAATCATCCCATTGCCAAATTCCAGATGACTGCTTCTCTCTTATGCCATTTATTTGTCTCCTTCTCTAGTTGACTGGCATTCTCTCACTTCATTAGTCTTTTTATAATGTTTTCTGTAATGAAATAACAGGAGCATGGACCAATTGTTTTTCATGACACTTTACCACGTGGAAAACTGGTTTTCAATTTTATTTGCTTTGCATTTTATTTATCAGTTTAAAAGCTGAACACTACATTTTTTTATGAAATAAAAAAGCATTTTGACAGGTTATACTAAAATCTATAATCTTTCTACCTAATGGCTAATTCCTTTTCCGGCAATTAGATCAAATCTATTGAATTTACACAGAAAAAGACTATGTTTTCTCCATCTCTCTCCCCCTCCCCCTCCCCTTCTCTCTCTCTTCCCCTCTCCCTTCCTCTCCCTTTCTCCCCTTCTCTCTCTCTCCCTCTCCCCCCACCTCTCTCTCTCTTTCTCTCTGTCATAGGTAACCTGCCTGTGGGTAACAGTCCCCATTGGTCCAGGGAGGAAACACCTTGCTGGTCACTGAAGACCTAACTCCACGCATCATACATGGCTGCTAGGCACAAACGATGTCTCTGTGATAGCTTAAGGTATTAAGGTATTCCTGTTACATTTCAAAAATGGCCACATAAATTAGTCAAATAAAATTCTTTGTACACGGTAAACGTGTTTTGTTAAAAGTGTTAGGAAATGCAATATGCTCTCTTCATGTTTTTTAGACTTAATCTTTTCATGGATGCTTAGGATCAGACACCTGCTCTTACTGTCACACAGGTTGTGTCTCTGCCTTTAAGGCTCCTATTTCTGTCTGCTGTCTCAGTCACATGGAGAGTGAGACAGCCCTACGACCTCAGCTCCACTGTCTGTTGTTTGCAATTTCTGTGAGTTGGGAGACTCTGGACCTCAGGGAGCTACATGTCTCATCTCTGTGTCACGATGGGATGGGGAGCTCAGAGAAGACCGTCTGGGCCCTACTGGAATGATTGGTCATCTCCAGGGAAAACAGAGCAAAAGTGAGCCCATCCTTTGCACCATAAACAGTAACTAAGACAATAAAAGTGAATGCAAAATATATTATTAGGAGAGGGGATGGTTTGTTACATGGACAGAGGCCACTGAGGAAAGGCCGAAGTACTCAGCTCCAATGAAATTAGTAACTACTGCCAAGAGACATCCAAGAGAGCACAATAAACAAGGCACAACATGGGATAGAATAGTTGCTGCACTGTAAGTGGTATAGATTGGAATTCATAATAGGCAAATTATTTCCTCCAAAAAGACAGAACTGGCCAGGTTAGAGCATCACCCCAATACATCAAGGTTGCGGGGTTTGATCTCTGGTCTGGGCACATACAAGAATCAGTCAATGAATGCATAAATAAATGGAATAACAGATGTTCCCTCCTCTCTCTTTCTTCCTCTCTCTAAAATCAATAAATAAAAATATTTGTTTAAAAAGGGACAAGCCACTATAAAATGTGCATAAAAATTCAATATGAATTTGAAGAAGATGAAACTGATTGTCCAATATACTTATTAATTATACAAACTTTAATCATGGAAATGAAAATGAAAACCACAATGTGATACCATTTCATGTTCATCAAATTGGCAAGATGTACAGCATGTGAGACTGAGTTAGAGAGGATAGGGAGCAAGAGAAGCACCTGCACACAGTCGGTGGGACAGTAAATTCGCATAACTTCCTGGAATGCAACATGACTTCTCTCGTGACCCTGAAGATAGTGCACAGGTGTGAGTACACACACACAACCTCGAGGAAGCACCGTGTGAAAAACAACCTAAAACAATGAGAATGTGCATCAAAAGCAGAGTGGACAATAAGCTGCTGTGTGTGAACACAACACAGTGCTACACAGCAGTAAAAATGAATGGGCCTCAGCAACACAGACAGCATGCCGGATCGCAGGCCGGATGTCGTGAAAGTTGACTTCATCCCAGTGATGCTGTGACCCAGGGGTGGGACATTTAGAGCGCGGTACCTAAGCAACATGACGTATAATGAAAACACGGCAGACATGCAAAGAGAGAGCAAGTGGGAAACACAGAACCAGGCCAGTGGGCTCACCTGTGGGGAGGGGGGGGGTAGGTGGAGAGGAGATAGTCACCCTCAACATGTTTTTCGCCTGCTGGGTGGGTGCACACTGCTGCTGATGGCATATTTTATGTACGTTCTACATGTGTGATATCTACTTATTTGGTGTCTATGAAAAAATCAATTAGAATGAGAATGTAGAACTAATAAGAGAAAATATTAATGTCAACATTAATTTAGGAAGGGGTTGAAACAGGCAGCAATGTTCAAATAGTAAAGTACAGTGTCAAATGAAAAAGCACAAACACGCTTAAAAAGAGATTTCAGCTCTGATTGGATGAGAAAGCCTCAGTCCTATGGGTTGAAATGGGATTCCAGGAAACCCGCAGGTCCGGCTCAGGCCCAGGAGCAGGCAGGCAGCTCAGTGCAGCCTCCTCCTGATGTGGGGTTTGCATGAGAGGCCCCTGGGCAGACGTGGCTGCTGGACTGTTTTTTGACTTGAGTCCAGTTAGCCACCAGGAGCCCTTCTTAGTGGGTGTCTTCTTTCGTGGCATCCACCTCCACCTTCACCACTTCACCACCACTACGGCCTGTCCTGAGGAAGCACTTACTGCGCCAGGCGCTCTCCTGAGAGCTTTCCCGCTGCTCCCACTACCCTCCCTGGAGCGTAGGCTCAGGCTCTGTCTCCTCCCATGCACGGAGGGCTGGAGGGCTTAGCTAACGGGCCCTGCGGGGCAGCTGGACAGCTGTGTCCCTGAAACCAGCACCTGGGAGCCACCTCCCTGCCAGCCAGCACATGAGAACCAGGACACGGTGTTGCAGGCCATGACCCCTGGCTAGTTAGGGGTGAGGGAGCAAGAACAGGGGTCAAGTTTATGGAAGATAGGAAATGGGCACTAGAATGTGAAGGTAGGGTAGCCATCGGGGGAATAGGGATGCCATTCCTGCCAGGGCCGGTGTCCTGGACACACAGGGGTGAGGAAGGAGAAAGCTCGCCATGGGTCCTTGTCCTACAGAGAGCAGGGGAGTGGGGAGCTGCAGAGGGTGTCAGGGAGAGGCTGGCAGGCCCTGCTGGTGAGGGGACACTCACCCCGTGGATCACCAACTGGCTGTTCATCAAGGAGAAGAAATGGGAGAGCAGCCTGGTCGGGGAGATTTCATTAGATTAGGTGCTTTTGTGGGCGTTTCCTGACCTTGAAGGTGAGCACAGTCAGGTAGTTGAGGACAGGCCTGGGGCTTCTTTCCTGAATATAAATGACATTCTCCCCGCTGCCTGAGGAATAGGGGTGATGACATTCAACTACACTACTGAGAACCCGTGAGGTCCTTAGTGGTTTAAATAATTGAAGATGGCTGTCGACGTCAGGGAATGCTTTTCCTCCCAGCCTGTGGGCTCAGCCAGCAAACCGCTGGTGTCGTGTGTAAGGCCACACGCTCTGGTGAAGTGGCGGCTGCCTTCACTCCTTGCTTACACAATTCGCCAGTGTTTGGGGACCTTAACAGAAGCTGCAGTGACACACTTCCCTGCCCTTGAAGAGATCAGGGTTTGTGGATGGCTAGGTGTGGGGCGGGGGAACCAGGTGTGTGGCGGGGGCAGGGGGGCGGGGAGGCCAGAGGTCTGTGCCTTCTCTGCCTGCCCTGAGCCTCCAGCCACCCAAGTCGCATGGGGAGCAGACTAATTGCATTTCTCTGGGACGCGATCCCTCTGACAAAGTGTCTTGGCAGTGACTGTGAAACGGGACCGTGGCCGTGTCCCAGCTCTGTGTTATGCCAAGCACTTGGAGGGCTGAGCCCTTAGCTTCCCAGAGGCTCCTTCTCCTAACCTTATTGCTAAGCCGTTGGACATCCGCTTCTCAGAAGACCATTTAGTACAGTTACTTATGACGTTGAATAAACACTGCATCCAAGAAGAAATTACTAAAATATGAAGTATGACATATTTAATGGGGAAGGGGCAATGTGATACAATCGCTAAGGTTTCATAAAACTTTAAATAAAATTAACACACATAACTTTAACACACCCACGTCGACGTCTTAAAACGGCAAGAAATAAACACACTCTCCGCCCGTCTTAAAGCTGCAGTCAAGGCTGAGTTCTTATCTCCGTTTATCAAATGCCTTGTATGGGCGGGATGATCTCAGCGATGTCGCATTTTAATGACATGAACGTTTTTGGCCGATGTTTTCAATCTCAAAAGGCCTGTGGTGAAGGGCCTGCGGAGTCTGTGACTTCGGAGACCGGGCCAGCGCTGGCTCGATGGCGGGCACGGTCTGCATGGCTTATATTTTCAGTCTGTTTGTGACTTTAAATCTGAATGTGACAATGGACAGTGTGCTGTTGGGTTTGTCTGTGTGTAGAAACCAGTTACGTCTCAGGCCCAGAGAGCTGCAGGGAGGCCTAGCCCTCTCTCGTCCCTCCAACCCCCGGGGTCCCTGCCTTGGAGGTGCTCCCGAACCACCCAAAACTGCAGAGTCCCTGCTCAAACCTTAGCCTGTGTCACTTTAAATCTGTTCTTGGATGGGCCTTGTCTGTGGGAAGGCCGATGGAGCAGAAAGAGACAAGGCAAGCCACGTTGTGTCCCCTAAGCCCAGATAAGGGCTCTCGCATTCACTCACCTCACCTGGGTTTTCCAGGTCTAATTCACATGACAAAAAATTCACCTCTTTTAAGTGTAAGATTCAAAGGTTTTCGTATATGCACACAGTTGTACAAGCATTCCCACCTCCAGCCGCCCAAAGGTCTCTTGTACCCACTTACAGCCAGTCCTCATTCCCAGGTGAGCACAAGTCTGTCTCTTATGGGGCACTTTGTGTAAGGAGGGAACAGATTCATTACTTAGCTGTAGCGTGTGGTTTATTGGTTTTTATTACCGAATGTCTGTCTGTTGCATGGGTACCACCCCTGTTTCTCCATCCCAAGCTGGTGGATGTTCAAGGAGTCCTCTGTTTGGGTTATCACAGAGGAAGTCACTATGAGCATGCATGTCAAGTCCTCAGGTAAACATACGTGTTTATTCTCGGGTATGTGGCTTGGAGGGGACCTGTGGAGTCAAGTGGCAACTTTACACGTAATGTTTTAAGAAGCTGCCAGACTGTTTTCCAAACCAGCCAGACATCACACACTCCAGCTGCCAGGGTCTGAGGCTGCCCCTTTCCCACCGCATTGGTCACCGCATGAGGGGGGCTCAATGGTTTGGGGCAGTGTTTCCTGGAGACTGAGGATGCTGACCGCCTCCTCAGCCTCGGGTCTTGCTGACCTCCTTCAGTGAAATGTCTGGTTGCATCGTGGCCGTGTTTGTATAGATGGTCTTCGTGCTGATTGGTAAGTGTCCTTCATGCAGTCTCAAGTCATAAGTAACTTTGACAATGTTAAGCTAATAGGAACGCCAGGGTTTCATGCCCGACTCTCTCTGCAAAGCAGACTCTGCCTTGGAACAACATTTAAAAACAAGCCTTCCAAGCAGGAAGCTCCAGCTCGGCCAGCCACGCTCCTCAGACACCCTCCGGCTGGTCTGGTTCAAGGGACGTCTTAGAAACCAGGTGTTTTACGTAAAACACACATTTGACGCTGCTCCTAAAAACCAGGGGGTTTATACCTTTGTCCCACAGTGACGACACCTTGCTGGCGGGAAGCACCCCTCTGAGGCGGGTCACTGGCCCATGTTCCCTGTACCTCGGGCCTCTACACCTCTGAATCCTTCCTCCCTCGTGTGGACACTGCTGGGAGGCTGTCCTCCGCTCTCATCGCCGGCTGACCCTCCCGAGTTTCTCAGGCTGTGCACATCTGAGACGCCTGTGGGCCACTGTATACCCTCGTGCGGTTTATGGGAAGCCTTCAGGGGACTGTGAGGTCAGTAGGGGCTGGGAGCCCTACAATGGCGACGAGGCAGTCAAAGGCAGTTGGTACTTGTGCTCAAACACAAGGCAGGGCCCCGGTGCATAAAAAGAAATCAGAGGCCTGAAAGGGGGAGGGTTTTTTCACGTACCCTTGGTGCGAGCGACAGACGCGGCCGACACCCGCCCTTCAGCCACTGCCCTGCTGTTCAGCGCGGTGAGCGGCACCGGCGCTTCCTCAGATTTACACGAGACCTTTCTCCAGGGTCCCTGCCGGTACCTTCTTGCTCCAGAGTAGACAGGGCCTCGCACACAGTGATTCCTGGATGCCTGATGGCATTGGGCTGAACACACTGGGGGCCTCTCATCAGTGCTGGCACCGCCTGCTGGAATGAAGACAAGCATCGCCACCCGTCCGTCAGCCTCACTCTTCCTTTCTCCCCAGCACCTCGCCACTTCCTTGAATGCAGTGAGGTAAATGTGTCACCAGAAACAACCTTTGAGCACCGGTGATTGCTCTCCGCAGTGCGAAGTGAGAGTCTTCACCCTAATTAAAGCCTTTATGGAAGCCCCCAGAATGCATTGAATGAATTCGTTTTCCTTTCCATAAACTGTCCTGACCTTTTTAGCAAGAAGCCATGGCGCTCCCTACTGTCCAGGGTCAGCAAACACGCTTGTTTCCAGCACCGGACCTGCCCTGGCTAAGAGCTGGTGCCCAGGGCCCTTCCTTCCAGGGGAGATAGGGTCTGCTCTGCCCATGGGATTCTCGAAATCGAGCGAGTTTGACCGGACCTGGGCTGGGCATGCCTTCTTCCTCTGGCCTGTGGAGTCTGAGTGGTCCCGGCCCAGAATGGGAAGGAACACTCCACTTGGGGACCCAGCCTCCCTGTGAGAAAGCTGAGAGGAGTGTGGGTGAAGCCGTATTCACGTGAAACCTCCATCGTTGTGGTCACAGGAGCCTGGGAGAGCAGCCTGTGGTGGCCAGCGTGCAGGGCAGCGTGGGGACCCTCATGGGCCCGTGTCCCATCAGGTGGAGGCCTGTCGGAATGCTCTCAGGAGGTGTAACTCCCCATCAGCTTCAAGGAAACTGTGAGGAGACACTGCCAGGAGGAGGTAATGTGTTGGAAGGTGAGGGGCACTGAGTCTGAGGAGGCCAGACAACAGAGGTTGTGACCTCATGCTGGCGGGTCAGACCCGGAGTGGCCTCCAAGATGAATCGCTGGCTCCCTTGCCTCCGAAGTAGGACCACAACCGGAGCTTCTGGCCAGGAGGGAGTCCAGGACACAGGAGACAGTCACGTTTCAGGTCCGATGGGACATTCTGGAGGGAACGGAGCAGGAGATGGATAGACATGGGGAGGGTGCTGACCACTCGCAGCGGGGCAAGCTGGGCACCAAGCTAGCAGTGGTCCCCCATTCCAGGTCTTGGCGGAACCACCCAGTTCTTCTAAACTCTCTGACTCGGGGAGTCCACCGGTGCGCAGCAAGCCTTCCCTTACAGAAAATGCCTCGGGTGTGCTGAGAGTTGGACAACTTTGGGAGCATTAAACTATGACATTTTGAAGCATTAATTTGTCTTGGACATTGTGCCTAGAATGGAGAAAGCAGTGACCTCAAGGTGGACAAGGGACATGTGCTCAGAAAGTACTGGGTTTGGAGCTGATGCCACAGACAAGTGACCGTGAGAGAGAAACTTTACTGTGATCCCATACCTGTGTCTGACGCAGAGCATCGGACAGGCCTGAAGTGACACGGAGTGAGTCCCCATCGTGTGACCCTGCAGGGAAAGGAATTCGCTGCTGCTTGAGGCAGGTACGGTCACATGACAGAGGGAATGATCATTTTCTAAACAATCTAATCAGGTGGATGAGCTCGATTTACACTCCCTCCCTTCCCCCAACACACATAGTGCTGCCCGCTTTTGGACACTCTGAAGGATAAAGGTTTTGATTTGTTCTGTCTGATTCAAAGCCACAGTCCTCAATGCAGTTCTCAGACCACACACACGAGACCTCCTAGACGCCCCTCGGGCACCCTGACCTGTCGCCTCTGAGCAGAGAGATGGCGAGTCATTAAGGAAGGAATGATGAATTTCCTTCACAAACGAAGAGGGATTGTCCCTGAAAGTTCCTGGAGGGAGACTGGGATTTAGGGCCTGGCGGGTCACGCTCACCTGTTTTCCCTGAGCGCGCTGCTCACCAGATCCATGTGCCTGGACCAAGGCCTGCTCTGATTCAGACATGGCTCGTAAAAGCTCCCGAATAAAAACCTGCTTTGATGTCCAGTCCTGGCACATAAAATACCGAACAGCTTTTACGGAGGTGAGCAGTTACCCATGTCAGCGGCAGGGACAGGCAGAAACTCATTGGAAACTCATTGGAAATTTGGCCAGGTATCTGGTTTACATTTGAGGAATGAACGCCTGAGACATGCTTTATTGGGCTGTTGTGCATGAAATTGCCTCCTTACGTGGCCGATAAAACATGGCATTATTTTCTCAGAAGTTTGGAGGATATCCATGGCCTATGGGGGGTGGAGTAGCGGCCTTGCTCTCAGCATCTGGTCACACACAGGCCAAAAGCCTTATCTGCCCATGGGCCACGCTGAAGGTAGCCAAGGTCAATGCCCCGGTCCAGCAGCTTCCTCATGGACCTGAGTACTGCCCATCTCCGCCAGCCTGGAGGGAACAGCGTGGCTGTCTGCATAGAGGACACTTGTTGGGTTCCCACCCATCACCCCCCTGTTCCCTGAACATGAGGCTCAAGTGCTTTAAAGGGACAAGTTTGTGAACAAGGGCAAATGACCTAATCTAAGGACACAATGTGACTGACTTTTTGCATTCTAAGATTTTTGTTTAAAGCTACAGAAGACAAAAACTGTTTAGGAGGCAGCATTTCAATAAGATAGCTACTTGGTATTATTTATGGAATTCCATGAACATGGCCGGTCTCATGTTCCCCCTCCCCTCTGAGGGTGTGCACACACAGGAGACCCTCAACACTGAATGTGGTAGCATCAGCCCTCAGAGATGCACAGCATTTGAGTCACGCTGGATCTACCCAACCTCTGAGCTTCCATGTCCCTGCCCACACCGGCGCAATGACAGTGCTCACCTCATCAATCTCACCGGGGAATGGTGAGGATGGCTCGCAGGGCGTAGGCGAGTCCCCTCAGATAGAGACAGAAGAAAATGTAGCTAGAATCATCATTAATAAGACCAATTGGTATCCCGGCACATTCTCTGTGGGATAATGGCAGAAAACACACTGGACTCCAGCGAGGTCACTGCAAATAACAGGCAGCGTGTTGGTTTTAATTACTCGTCTGTGAGCCGTGTGTGAAGACACTCTTCTGTTGTCTGTGCTGATGTGCCCAGCAGCCGCCCCTCTCCCGCTCCACACTCCAGTACGAAGTTAGAGTGAAACCAGATTTCTCGCCATGCAGATTTTCCAGGGACATTCGGAGAGCTCTGTGGCCACCCCAAAGTGATGGACTCTTTCTAAAAGTCTCATAGGGGCGTTGAAATGCTTCTTTTCACTGAAAATGGCTCAGGCGAGACACAGCCCCGCCCCAGTATCCAGCTCCCCTCATTCCCAGGAGAGACTGCGCCTCTGCTGCTGCGCGTGTGGCTCAGGACAGCGCGGGGAGGCTCTGGCCGGCATGTGGGCGCAAGGGCAGCGGCAAACCGCGGCGGTGACAGCAGCCGCAGCTGAGAGGCCAAAGTGCCTCTTGAACTGTAAGCACTTGGGGCACCGTGTGGATGTTCTGGGATTTTTTTTAGAACTTAAAGCTGCCGTTCTCAAGGCAATGTCAACACGTCTCTTTCACACTCAGAGTCAATGGTTCATGACTGAAACTTGGTGAAGACGAATCATGTGCAAGTTCATGTGCCTCATGAAGTAGGGCACCGAACATCCCAGGCTTTTCTAAAGGACAGACTTTCCATTGAGGTGGAAAGAATGGTGCTGTTCGTGATAAGATGTAGACAGAACCCCCAGTATTCCTATTCGGTCCAGTTCAGTCACGTGCCCTTCAGAATTTCCCAGATCTTAGTTTTTACCACTTTAAAAAAAATATTTTTGTTGATTTCAGAGAGAAAAGGAGAGTGAGAAAGAGATATAAACATCAATGATGAGAGAGAATCATTGATCCACTGCCTCCTGCATGCCTCATATTGGGGATGGAGCTCGAAAACTTTCCAGTGCTGACTGGGAATTGATCTGTGACCTCCTGGTTCATCATTCGACCCTCAACCACTGAGCCACATCAGCTGGGCCTTAACCACTTTTTATGTAACGGGTCATTTGGCAAATAGTTTAGCTTTTGCAGGCTACCTGGTTCCATGGTTCATGATAGCTCACAGGAAGCCATAGACACCACACATGGAAATGAGCACTAATGTTTTCCAATAAAACTTTATCTAAATCACAGCAACAAGAAAAACAGGCAGCCAGCCCTGCTTTGCATATGCCTTTCCTAGTTAAAGGCCAATTTACTGTCCAGGCTTTAGCTTTAAATCCTATCTATTCTCCAGATCTACAGAACTGAGTTTGACCATGTTTTTTCCTAAAGCAAATTAGAGAATATAAAGAAATATCAATGAAATGTACCCCACGTGATGCACTCGGAGAGAAATGACTGGCAGAAAGAAAACATAATCTCAGCAACTGTATCACAATACAAAGAAGTATAACAAACTTATAGTTGGAATCTCAGAAGGAGTAAGACAAATTTTGTGAAAATAGTGGTCAAAACATTTCTAAATTGATGAAAACTTTAGATCAACAGACCCAGGAAGCTGGATAAGTCCTAAGTAGAAAAATAATAACACATACACACATACATATACAGACCCACAAACTATGTCCACCGAGGCCTATCACATTCAAAATGCTGACATGCAGTGACAGAGAGACCATGGCATGCTGCGGCACAGAGTTAAGAGCGGCAGCAGACTTTTTGACAGATACCAAGCAAGCCAGAAGACGAGAAATGACGGCTTCTGTGCTGAAAGAAAATAATGGCACCCGGCAATTGTATACCCAGCAAAAAACCCTTTGAAAACAAAGACCAACCACGTGAGATGCCGCCTCATACCCACTGGAATGGCTATACTTCCAAAGTCCAACATTGCCCAGTGTTGGCAAAGCGACGAGGACTTCTGAACATTGTTGGGTGGAAATGGCAAATGGCACAGTTGCTTTGGAAAAGAGTTTGAAAAGCTTTTTTTAAAGATGAGCATCTCCTTACCATACAGTGCGGCAATCAGGCCCTATGACTATTACCTCCAACAGATGCAACCCAGGCCCACACAGAGGCTGGCTCCTGAATGTCACAGTAGCCCCAAACTAGAATCAGCCGGCATGTCCACTAGAGATAAGTGGATAAACAAACCGTGGTGGTTTAACACACCATAGGGTATTGCCAACTAAGGAAAACCAAACCACCAGTACCTTCAGCATCCTGGAAGGGCTGGAAAATCTTACGCCAAAAATAAGAAGGCCGACATCAAAGTCTGTGCATCACATGACACTTTCCCGTGAAAATTCCATAAAGGCGAGGGTGTACGCATCCCAATGGTTTCTGAGCCTGGGGTGCAGGTTAGCCTGGGTCATTTGGGGAGGCAGACCCAGTGGGACAGACCCAGAAGCAGAGGCAAGTGCAGGTGAAAACTTATCTGAGGGTGGCAACTGCGCCCGGGTCCCACGTTCCTGCCACTGCAGTCTGTGCCCAGCACAGCCATGCTCCCACAGTCCTCTTATATCCCAGTGCCAGCACAAGCCACAGTTATTCCCACAGAAAGTCATGATGTGTCATTGTCTTTGTTACAGGCATTTCTTTTATTTTGATATAAAACAGGGATTCATAGTTGACAAAGAGTGTTTAAAAAGCAGGAGTGCTGATGGCATAAAGATGACCTATCTTGGCTCATTCTTCCCGACAGCTTTCCTTTTATTCATGGGAATCAGGGGTTGTGGCATCCTCTCAGACACCTACACGACCTCTGGTCTCCATTAGGAGACATGTGTTCCTTCAGGAGCTGTGATTCATGGGGCCACTTGGCACTGCTGGGACACGCTTGGTGGTTGCTATGCTTGGCAGCAGATCTGTGGGTGAGGGACTCTGCAGGTGTGTCCATAGCAGAAACGCTCTTCAGAGGCAGAGCCATGTCCTCCAAAGGATGGCTGGTCAGTACTGACAGCCAGCATGTAGAGTCCCAGTCAGCGCCGCCTACCCACCAGGGCCCTGCCCATTGGGTGCTGGATGCAGAATCCTGGTCTGCCCAGAGTTGGGGGTGAGGCGGAGATGCCACTTTGTGAAGCATTTTCAAAGAAGGGTTTTTCTGGAGCTTTGATGGTGCTGAGTCCAAACAGCTGCAGAAGCAAGACAAACCTGGGTTAATCTCCAAAAACGGACCTCTGCATACTAGTACTCTCCTAGAATACTCTAGAAAAGGCAAAGACCACACAAGTGCATACACCATGGTTTCCAAGAAACGCTGTTCCCACATGTCTGGGCTGCACACTTGTGAGGGGACAACACCCCCGCCACAACTGGAGCAGTGCAAGCATAGACCCCCTCTCACCGGCTGGGACAGAGTCTAAGGTTAAGGTGGGGGGTGGCTTCTTTGAAGCTTCGGGGTTTGGCTTGTCTCGCCGGAGTCCTGCTATTCACATCCACGTGGATGTCCCCCTCCCCCCGCCATGTGTGTGCGTCTGCGCCCATTTCCCCTTTGAGAAGGACACCATTGTGTTGGATGAAGAAGAATATTGATGACCTCATCTTAACCCACTACACCTGCAGTGGCCCCACTTCCAAACTGGGCCACTAGTTTGGGGGAGCATAGCACGTGATCCGTGTTATTCTGAAATAGCTTTGCTCGCTAGAGGCCCCTCTGAGGGTCTCAGGCAGCTCAAGAATCCTGACGTCAGTTCCACTCACATTTGTTTGTCAGCTGTCACCTCACTGTTGCTTCCTTTTTGAAGCGATTTTTTGAGTGAATGTCTAATTAGTCGGGTTTTTTTCAGTGAACCACCTGTTGGTCAGCACCGTTTATTGCTACCGGTTGTTTATCTGACGGGAGGGTTTTACTAGTTTAACTGGCTTGGTAAGCAGCAGCCCTCCTGTCACTCACTCTGCCCTCTTTAGTGGGGTTTACAGCAGCGGTCACCGACCTTTCGGACCTCACAGATCACCAGTGGCTTGGCTACAGGGAGGACCCAAGTGCCAGAGTCCAGCTCAGGCCTGATGGCGAGTGAGTGACAGACGGAAAAGGCACTTTTTGCCATGTCTCCTCTGCTCGTGGGAGAGAGAAATGCATCTTCCTGTGGAGTTGCCCCAAATAGACTGGCTGGTGTCTGTGCTTCGTCCCTGGTGGCTCCTCTTGTCACTCCGTGTCCTCTGGCAGCAGCCCCTGCACACGGTCCCTGCGCTTATCTCGCAGACTGTCATCCGCCGGGGTGTCCCTCCTCGCACCCGGGCGCTGACAGGAGCTGTCCCTGGACAGTGTTGGCACCTCCAGGGCTGTGACACCTCCCTGCTCTAGACCCTCAGACCGTCTGTCAGCAGAAGGCTCATCCATCATCCGTATCGCGGTCACAGGGCTTTCCCTGTAGCATCTCCACTGTGGAAGGCCAGTGCTCAGGGTCTCCTGCACTGGGACTTGCAGGACACAGGCTGCCCATCAAGGGGCCCCACCCCTCCCCGCTTCACCACTCAGGTCCCCCCGTAAATTTCTGCGAGTTGTTTGTGCACAGATGGTTCCTGCTTCTGGGTGTGGCTGTTGAGTGTGTAGTTGGTCGTCCTCTCGGCTGGTGTACCTGACGATTCTCATCCCCCTTTCATCCCCTCCCCGCCCCCCATGGCTTTCTGAGGGAACAAGCTCGTGCCTCACTCATAGGACGGACCCTGCTCTGTGCTGGGCAGGGGTGAGACTTCCAGCCGCCGAGACCTCCTGGGAATGTGGTGATTGGACACAGGGCTTGGTTCTTTTTTCTTATGAAGACCTGCTTCCGGGGATTCCGTGATTCTCCCTGGTGTCGGGGAAGGGGGGCCCTGAGCTGTCCGCTGTGCCTCACCTCCCCAAACTCAGTTCCAAATTCTGAACACACTCCTTTCCATTCCCTGCTTTTCTTCCAAAATTCCTTTGCAGACTAAACTTTTTTAGTGCCAAGAATAATGGTAAATACACTCTAGGAAACAGAGGACATTGTACTAGTAAAGATTTGAACACTTAAAGATGTACCTTGAGAGCCTTGTAAACATTCAGGCCACCATACAATACAAGTTATGTTATCTAATGGCCACTAAAATGATAAACTATTTTGCCTGTTCTCTCTTTATAAGCTAAGCAGCTATTTACCACCTTAATTCTAAAATAACCCAAATCCATCCGGGCAGGCCGGGTGTCTCTGTCGGGGACACCTGAGGCGTAGAGGATATTAGCTCTGGCAGTCACTGAAGTTCCTGAAAACCAAATGCATTTTCCTGAAACCTGCAGGGGGCGGGGCTGATTGCTGCCATCCCCTGCCAGGGGCTGAGCGGCTCCTAGAGACACAGGGCCCGTGGGTCTAGTCCCGGCCCCACGTGCCCCTGGGATGATGCAGGTGTGTAACCTGCATTCTTTCACATGGTATTAAAATGTCACATCCCGAGTAGGAATTAATGTAACCTGAGCCAGGTGTCTGTGCAAACAGCCCGTTACTGCAGACGCTCCAACCCCCACTGCAGTCGAAGCCCCTCCACTCGGGCGCTCCCTCCACAGAACCGCGAGCTCCCTTGTCTTGCTTTCTCCTTGCTGATCACAAAGCACATGACGTTCAAATTCTACTCAGTGGAAAAGGGGGCCCCTTTTCCCAAATCCCATTATTCTAGAATGGAAACAGTTACGTGGAAATGATTTCAAGATTGCAGGACCCGCCACAGGGGGTTTCTCAGGGATGACTTGGCAGGAGCCTGCCTTCCTCTGTAGACGTTTTACACCGATCACGTGTGCAGCAGTGTGAGGTCAGCAGCTGTCCCCTCCGAATTCATGCACCGCGCTCTCCACTGCGCCTCCCAGGGGGGCCTCATCGCCATGCGGGGGCGGGAGTTACGTCATTGGTTAGAAAGCTGGGTACGACTTCCTGCTTGCTACAGCTGCACAGCACACACATATCTTTTCCCTGTACCTGTATAGTTGTCATTTTTAAGTTTCAGAAGGCCTCACCTAAAGAGTAATTTTGACGTCATTGCAGCTCCTCAGGCCAGCTCCTCATGGGAAACCTTCACACCGTCGTTCCTTCAAGTGACATTCATGTGACCCTGCGCTGGCCGGCCCTGAGAACGGCGGGTCTGCTTCCGGCTCAGTGGCTCGGCTGGGCACTGAGCCTCATGCACCTCGCCCGCTCCCGCCACAGGCTCAGATGGCGAGGCGCCGTGGCGACGGCCAGCACCTTCCTGAGTCAGTGCCCCACGCCCAGCACACGCTCCCCACGTGTTTTCTCACCACGCCTCCGAGGAAGCTGCTTTAGGAGGGTCCCGGAGAGGCCCGGGGACGTGTGAGAAAGCAGGGGGGATTGTCTGTGCCCCAAGGACACCGCGCCCCTGTTGTAGCCTGAGGCTGTGTGCAGAGGCAGCTCTGGGCAGCAGGGCACTAACACGTTCCAGAGCGCCCAGCACTCGTGTTCACGTCTGAGCCTTGGCACACTTGGGCAGATTACTGCACAAACGTGCAGGGGTGCTCCTCTAACTGCCCGGGTGTCGGGAGGTCTCTGGTGGGTTCTGTGTATCAGGTTCCCAGCACACGTGGGCTGTCCCTTCAGCCACACCCCCTCCTGGGAGGAGGCCATGCCCTCTCACTGAGACGCAAGCCTCCCCCTCCTCAGTGCGCTGCTCCCACCAGGATGGGGTCCTTTAGTGCGGACCACGAGTGCCAGAGATTAGCACGGAGCTGCAGCTGTGGCGCTGGGTTTGGGAGGAGAACGTGGCCTCTCCTGTCAGCGGGAACAGAAGGAGGAACAGGCTTGGCCACTTGCACTCGGGTGAAATGGTGCAAACCTTTGCACATCACTCCCTGCCTATTGGTGGTCTCTTTAGCAAAGACGGGGCTTGGGTGGGTGTCTGTTCAGTTTTGGCTGAGTCCGGAGGGTCTGTGGGCAGTGTGCCATGCCCCTCCGTGTGGCCTGGCGTCCCTGCCTGCAGTCCAGCACAACCAGGGACCAGCCCTCCATCGAGATGGCAACTCAAATCCCAGCCCTCGCCTGCCTGTGGATGTGATAAAAGGACTCAGTTCCGGTGCTCCCAGCTCCTGGCTGTGCCCATCAGCAGGGGGAGCTGCCGCCGCCACCCCCGTCCTGAGGGCAGGGGGAGAGAATGGCCCCAGCGAGCGGCCCCGGCCCCCAGTGTGGGTCACACAGGCTGCGGGAGGTGCCTCTGCCCGGCTGCAGTGATCAGGTCATGAGGACAGAGATGATGAGTGTCTTCAGAAAACCTGGGTAAACCCACTCTGGGTTGGTTGTGAGGACTGATTGTGAGCAACAACAAAGAGGCTGTCGCCTGCAGCTCGAGCAGCCTGATGGCTTCCGCAGAGCCCTCCTCCCACCGCTCCTCGCTGCCCTGTGAGCACAGCCTAATCACTTGCAGATGATCCCTCCCCGCGCAGCAGCCAAGGCCAACTCGTGAAAGTTTTACAAAGAGAGGTTCAGGGTGAGGAAGAAGAAACGGCACAGCTGTGAATTTTGCAACCAGGGAGAGAGCATGTACTGGGCTTGGGAAAAGGAGGGAGACAGAGACAGAGATGGAGACAGAGAGAGGGAGCTAGTGACAGATAGAGATAAAGATACATACAGAGACAGAGGTAGAGAGAGAACTAAAGATCAGTAAGTTAGAAAATATGTCGACAGAAGGTCCCTAACTGAAAAGCAAACAAAAAAAGAATGAAAGAAAGTTTTAAAAGAAGCAGGAGAGAGGGCTGAAGCACTCTAGGACAATTGCAAACAGGTGACACACACACAATGGGGATAACAGACAAAGGAGAGGATAGAGCAGTTGAAGTAATAATAGCTAAGAATGTTCCAAATTTAATGACAGACACAAAAAACAGCGAGTTCAGAGAACCCTGCACAGTACACACTGAACACACACCGTGGTGTCTATCCTCAAAGTGCACAAAAGGAAAAATCTTGAAAGAACAGAATTGAAAACCCACCCAACCTGTAAAACAGGAAGGAGGATGGCAGCCCCATCCCTCTCGTGTGGAAGAGATGAGCATGGAGGGACATATATTAGTGCTCACCCACCAGAATGCAGTACCCAGCGGTTATCCTTCAGATGCGACGGAGGAAGATTCTCTGGGAGGAGCAAAGCTGAGGGACTCTGGCCAGCACACTGTCCTGTAAGAAATGGTGAAGGACTTCTCCAGCAGGCAGGAAGTGACACACAGAAACTCATGTCTGCAGAAAGAAAGGAAGAGCGTTTGGGAAGGAGAGTGATGTACGGTAAAACGCCGCCTTCTTGTCTGGCATGTAATGTGTGTTCACACGATGGGAGTAACTTTCTGGGCGGTTACAGCACAGGATAAGCAAAGTGAGTAACATCGTGCCTTCATGGAGGGTCGGGCGTACTGGAAAGTCTCTGTAATGAGGTGCTTGCACTGCCCACGAAATATGTGATGATATTTGAAGGTGGATGTGATCACCTGTACGTGTATAGGACAAGCATAATCATGTTTTAGCAACATATAACTTTAAAAGTTTATTTTTAATTATAACTGACTAGAGGCCCAGTGGGGAGGGGCCCTTGGCCAGGCCTGCACCCTCTTGCAGTCCGGGAGCCCTCAGCAGACATCCCCCTGAGGGGTCCTCAGCGCTGCTGCGGAGGTGAGAGAGGCTCCTGCCAGCGCTGCTGTGCTCACCAGCCATGATCTCGGCTTCTGGTGGAGTGGCACTCCCCCTGTGGGAGCACACTGACCATTGGGGGCAGCTCCTGTATTGAGCGTCTTCCCCCTGGTGGTCAGTGCACATCATGGCAATTGGTCAATGGGTTGTTTGGTCATAACAGTCGCTTAGGCCTTTATATATAGATAGGTTATTTACTCAATTCCCTAAGCCGTAGTTTACATCCTGTGACTGCTTTGTAACACACCATTTGTACTTCCCAAGTACAGACCATTTTCACCCCAAACCCCTCCCATCTGGCAACCCTCTTTCTCTGACTCATTTCACTCAGCACAATACCCATAGGTCCATCCACGTTGTGGCAGCTGGCAAGGGTTCCTTCTTTCTATGGCTGGGTAGTAGTGCCTTGTGCAAATGCACCCCTTTACCCACTTGTAGAGAGGTGTGCTTAACATGCTCAGAGAAAGGCGGAAATGAAATCATGTAAGCCGCTCCCTTAAAACCAGAGAAAGCAGGAAAAAAGAAACAAGAATAAGCATAATGAATAGAGAGAGTTATAAGAACAGTAGCGTTAATTCAGCAATATCGACAGTCTCCTTAAACATTGGAGCTAAATATGCCAGTTAAGACAAAGACTATCAGAATTAATTATAAAAACAGACCCAACTATACTGTACATTGTTTAAGAGAACCCACTGTACATATAAACACACAGCTGGATTACAAGAGAGAGGATGCGGACAGAGGAACCAGCCAGAGCTGAGAGGAAGCTGGAGTTGCTGCATCGGTTCAGGCAGAGCTGACCCAGAGCAAGGATGAGGGCAGAACAAAGAGGCCATGAGGAGCTCTGACAAGGGAAGGGAGACCCGTGATTTACTCCCTGGCTCTGGTGGTTTCTAGCAGCACCAGTAGCTCAAGAAAGACTCAGGATGATTGAAAGATGCTTTCCTAAGACACCTGGAGGGAAAGAGTGCTTGAAAGCACTTACCTCCGGTTCTTCAGTGTGACCAGAAAGCCTTGCTGTCCACCCACCCACCCTCCAGGCAT
This sequence comes from Lasiurus cinereus, assembly GCA_011751065.1. Lineage (NCBI taxonomy): Eukaryota > Metazoa > Chordata > Mammalia > Chiroptera > Vespertilionidae > Lasiurus > Lasiurus cinereus. Next base: position 1,688,171 of record JAAGEH010000152.1, read on the forward strand.
GAGAACGCAGCGTCTCTGTCACAGGGCCACCTTCCTCCGCTGCCCACCCCTGAGCCTCGCAGCTGGGCGGACAGCCAGCCGTTTAATATCAGGTCGACTTCACAGAAAAGGAGGAAGAAGGAGAGGAGACGAGGATGGACCAGCCTCCATTCCCAGCCATGACCTTCATGTCCACCTGTGGTCCTCACTCTCATTTTGCAGAATTCACACCTTACCAAGCAGTCATTCAGGGACAAACTACCTAGCGGTACTCCTTTTCTCAGTGCACATCATGAACGTTAAAGAAAAAGGTAAAATGAAAAAGGCACACCTTCTTGAAAACATGCGTTTTAATTGACGGTCCTGCACAGCAGAGATTCCCTGGGAGGGCGATTGGCACAAAGTCTGGCAGGACGCCAGCGCAGGCCCAGAGCCGGCCGCTCAGAGCTGTTCAGGAGGGCTGTTCAACGCGTCTAAACAGAAACAACCATCTGTGGCACTTGACAAATGCCGTTCCTCCAGGGCTGCTGCACCGGCACAGAGAGCAGGACGTGGGCCATGTGGATACTGGGGTGGGGGAGTCAGTAATAGCACCATGTGGGCTCTGTAAGGCTTCTGGAAGCACCTCGCAGGCACCCAGTAAGAAGTTTACGGTTCCAAGGACAGCAATCCAACACTTGAGCTTGAATCATAAAACACATGCCCGGCGTGGCAGTAACATTTTATTTACTTCATGTAAGGGAGCCAAAGAGACCCTCCCGCGGCCGGCGAGCGGGATGTAGCATGTTTTCCATGTCTAGCAGGAGAGGAATGGAGGGCCGTCACCTCCCAGACAGCGCCCTTTCCCCAGCGTCTGCCCCGCGCTCCTCGGACCCTGCTCTCGGCTCAGGCCCGGGGAGGGGCGTATTCCTGTGCCTCCCAGCCAGCTTCCCTCCTCTCAGCCTCCCTGCTCTTGTTTACTTCCAAATCTGTCATGACTCACGCGACTTCCCTGCCGGTGAGAGCACGGCAGGACTGGAAACGCTTGCTGGGCCCTGTGTGCGCGGTTCAGGGTCCTGCCAGGTCCGGCAGGGGCTGAGCTGGGCTAGTCTCCTCCTCTCACCCAAGTTCCTGGTTTGGGAGCAGCTGGTGTCAGCGTGAGCCACACGGGATGCCGTGCGCTCTGGTGAGAGTTCACACTTGGACTTTTCAAAGCTTTGCCCAGTGACATGCTTTAAAACTGCTGTAAACTTGGGAAGCACGTGCTGTTTGTCACACCCATGCTCACCGACTCCCAGCGTGTCTTTAAGGCGGGGGGTGGGGGGGTGCAGGGGGCAGGGGAACCTAGCCCATGGGCCAGCGGTCATCGCTGGTGTTGAGTGTTTGGGCTAGATTCAGTGTCTCCGTCCCTTCATGCTGAAAACGGTGCCTGGCTGGCGTCGCTCAGTGGTTGAGCATCAACCTATGAACCAGGAGGTTACGGTCCCATTCCCCGTCCGGGCACATGCACCGGTTGTGGCTGGATCCCCAGAGAGAGATGTGCAGGAGGCAGCCAGTCAGTGATTCTTTCTCATCACTGATGTTTCTATCTCTCCTTTCCTCTCTGATATCAATAAACACTTTTAAAAAAAAAAGAAAACAGTAAGGGTTCTGTGACCCTGTGGTAACTTAGTCTGAGTCGCCACACACTCGATCAGATGGGGAGCCTGTGGAGCTGGACCGAGTGGGGTCCAACGCTATCTCCAAGGCGCATGCTGGGGTGTGTGCACATGGCAGGTGTGTCTGCAAAACTTGGCGGGAAGCCACTTCCCCTGTAGCTGGTGAAGACACGGTCTCTCCGCTTCCCCGTTGTTTCCACGTGGGGACGGCAGCCTTGGACGGAGAGAGCTGTTGATGCATGTGGTTTGTGGTGTCACCACCGGGCTCACTTCTGTGGGCAGTTCAGGAGCCACTCCCAGGATCCTCACCCAGCGTGTCCCCTCACCTGACCCGTAACATGAGGGGCCAGTGTGGACCTGGGGGGGTGTCACCAATGGAGAAGGAACAAGGCTCACGGGAGTGGCCCCAAGAGCCGTCCTGTGGAAAAGGCTTCCAACTTCCATGCTTGTAAATTAGCAGCCAGCTCCAGACAGAAGTCATCTCCACTGAAAACATCCTGTCAGTGGCCAGCACGCAGCATGCCCACGGGATAGACATGTTTATGGTGATGGTGCCACCTGGGATTTATCAGAGCCCAGTGGCAGCAGGTGCACATCTGGAGGGCATTGCAAGGCAGGTGTTTCCTACGCAGTTGAAACACCTATTTGTGGCCGACCATCAATAACAATGAGAATAGAGGTGCTGCATCTGTGAAAGCCGTTTTCTTCCTCTTTATGGGAAACCACATTAAAATAGAAACAGCCACTGGTATGGGAAAAGGAGATTAGATTGCAGAAAAACAGGGAAAACTGGGTGCATATGTGGTATTCAGCAGAAATATTAAATTTTACATGAATTTTGTTATGTTTGGAGCATTTGTCAGATTCATAAAATGTATACGTTGTTGTGCTTTCTCTTAGTGATAAGTTTACTCTTATAAGAATTTTCTAGTTGTGCTTTGGTGGTGTTTTTCAAGAGGGTTCCCTAAACGATTTCAGTGTCAAACCCAGAATCCACCCCAAATTACTCATAAAACTGAGCCTTGCTGACATTTAACGGACGAGAGGATGTGCTTTATACCATAATTATGTGGTGAATAACAGCCTTCCCCCCCCCCACCCCCCCCCCTCGCCCGGGGGGGGGGGGGGCGCCCCGCCGGAGGAGGATCCAGTTAGCTGGGAGCAGGGTGCCCTGGTGCCCTTTTACAATGATACAGCGCCCCCTGGTGTCACAGCCTCACCATGCAGGCAACTCAGGATGCTGTGAAGAGGGACCCCTCCTGGCACCAGTGGGAGCTGGGTGGGCACATGCTCTCTTGTCCCCGTGGGAGGAGGTTTTCTGTGCTCTTCTCCTCCAGGTCCTGCAGCTGCTGCTTTCTTCTGCATCTGGGACGGCTGACAGATCCCAGGGTCACAGCCGCAGAACCCAGTATCTCAGAACCCCATTTCAGAGGGAGGGGTGACCTGGGAAACAGGAGCGACAACAGCTCAGCAGCAGGAAGAACCCGTGTTCGGTCCAGCCTCGGCCAGCACAGAGCTTGGTCCACCTTGCAATGTGTCCTCGGGCTGAGTGTGCAGGCGGAACCTGTAGCTGACACTCCTGCAGCGGCTGACTTGCGTCGCCTCCTGTCCTTCCTTAGTCCAGCGCGATGGGAACACACGAGTCCGAGTGGGAGTAGGGAGAACTCAGAAGGAAGACCTGGTTTGCTTCCCTTGCAGTGACCAGGGAGAAAGGCCTTCCTCTTTTGGAGTGTGTGTGTTTGTTAACCAGAGGGAAGGGATCAAGTACATGGTGACTGCAGAAGATGAATGTGGGAGGTAAATACAGTGTCATGTAATGACCCATCAGATGGGACAGCCTCAGGGTCGTGCTGTCCTCAAGGCCATATTGTATCATGTTGAGCTGTTGTGCTTTGATGAACGTAATGCAGGATTTACTTCCTTACTTCCTTTTTTATCTATATACTAGAGGCCCGGTGCATGAATATTTATGCTCGGACGGGGGAGTCCCTCAGCCCGGCCTGCCCCCTCTCACACTCTGGGAACCCTCAGGAGCAAGAGGCAACCTGGCAACCAGGAGAAGGCAATGCCCCATCACACCTCCACTGCTGCCACTGCCGGCATCACAAGCCTCGGCCAGCCCTGGTTACCTGAGCCTCGCGTGGCCCTGGGCAGCTGGGCAGCCACCATCCAAAGCTTGCCTGCACTTCACGCTGACCCTGGGCAGCCGGGCAGCTGACATCTGAGGCTTTCCTGCACCTTGGGCTGGCTCTGGTAGGGGGGTGGAGGAGGTGCTGAGGGGACTGAGCACCGCCATCTTGTGGCTGAGGGCTCTGCCATCTGTGTGGGCAAGACAGCCAATTAGTATATGCCCTCCTTAGGGGCTGTGGACGCCGCCATTTTGTGAGGGTGTGAGTGTCAATTAGCATATTCCCTCTTTATTAGATCAGATATAAAAGGCTAAGTGTCCATCCATTGGACCAGTAGCTATGACAAGCACTGACCATCAGGGAGCAAATGCTCAAGGCAGGAGCTGCCATCATGTGCACTGGACATTTATTTATTTACTTATAATACATTTTTATTGATTTCAGAGACAAAGGGAGAGGGTGAGAGAGATAGAAATATCAATGCTGAGAATCATTGGTAGGCTGCCTCCTGCATGCCCCCTTTTGGGGATGGAACCCACAACCTGGGCATGTGCCCTTGACTGAAATGAACCTTGGACCCTTCAGTCTGCGAGCCGGTGCTCTATCCACTGAGCCAAACCTGCTAGGGCTGCCATCCTATATAATAAAAGGGTAATATGCAAATTGACTCTAACAGCAGAACGACCACCAGGGGACAGACGCTCAGTGCAGGAACTGGCCCCTGTTGGTCACTGTGCTCCCACAAGGGGAGCTCGGCTTAGCAATTAGCTTCTCCCGCCTCCTTGGCAGCATTAAGGATGTCTGACTGGGGGAGTGGGCCTAAGCCAGTAGTCAGACACCCCCAGAGGGCTCCCGGGCTGCCAGAGGGATGTCTGCCTGCCGGTTTAGGCCCAATCCTCCAGGGAGCAGGCCTAAGCCAGCAGGTGGACATTCCCTGAGGGATCCCGGACTATGAGAGGGCCAAGCCCGGGCTCAGGGACCCACTGAGTGCATAAATTCTCACACACAAGGCCTCTAGTTTAAAAATAAACGGAGCCACAGACCTGGTGCCAACAAATCAACACTGGGGCTTCCCCCAAGTGGGACTCAGGTCCTGCCACCACCCCAGAGTGACACCCCACCAAATCTCGACCAAGGCTGCTGAGACCCCATGGCACAAAATGCAGCCCACAGCCCAGCCCAGAAACCGTCGGTGTGGGCGCCAGGTAATGACATCACATAGCAACGCCTGGCTTCCTCTCCCTAGCGACTAGCCTCCTTGCAGTTTCTGCAGCCCAGGAACTCAATTTGCTGTATAGCCAGGTGCAAACATTTCACAATTTAACCCAACGTCTGTGAAGCGTTTTCCCTGCCTCATCTCAGCTGATCCTCACAGAAGTCCTGGAGGAGGCAGCTAGGAGACTCAGGGGAATCCTATTTTCTTTTTATTTGCCGGGAAACAGAGATTTAGAAGGCTTAGAAGCTTGAACCAACTGAAAAGAAATAAGAAATGGTGGACCTTGAAAGTGACTTCAGGTTTTCTCACTGCGCAGAATGTAGTCAAACACTGCTGCGGTTAAGTATTTTCCTCTTTGTCCTCCCTGCGTGATCTACAACAATAATCTACTTCATGTTGATATTTACTGCTGTGTGGATCACAACTACCTGAAAGAGAAGTTGGGGTGCTTCATTGGTTAGAAAAAGTTTAGCTATATCAGAAAGCAGGTATAATTATGCAAGTTTATTCTACATAGTATATAAAAGGCTAAGTTGATTTGTGCATGCGCAATACATATAAAACTCTTGCTGGCACAAATCATATATGTGTGTTTTGATCTGTCATTGTCAATCGTGATTTGGTTGACACTTCTATTAGAGAGAAAGGGCAAATAGAAATATTAAAATATTCCTTCTAATTAATTTCCTTTCAATGTTCATGAATCCGTTCACCAGGACACTAGTTGAGATGTAATTGACATGACATTTTATTAGTTCCAGGTGTACAATCTGATGACTTGATATCTGTATATGCTGTACAGTTAACCCTTAAATAACATGGGGGTAAGGGGTGCCAACCCCCGCACAGTCAGAAATTTGTGTGTAACTTTTGACTCCCCCAAACTTGACTATTAATAGCCTACTGTTTTAAATAGCCTTAAACCCTTCACACATATTGTTGTATGTCACATGTATTCCACACTGTATTCTTACCATAAAGCTGCAGTCCAGGAAACGTTAAAGTCACGGGAAGAGGAAATGCATGGACAGTGTTGACGGGAAACCCTGCCGGTTGGAAGGGGCGGGTGGGTCTGCGGTGCAGGAGGAGCGGCGGCCCCAGCAGAACGGAAGTGACCTCTCATTCCGCGGGGACGGGAGGGACAGGCTGGAAGCATGCACGACCTGCCGTCCTCAACCCTCGGGCCCGGCCTCTCTGTCTGGGCCTCCTCGGCTCTCGTCCTGCTGCTGCCGGTCCACGGAGGCAGCCTCTTCTCTCCCACGGCCCACCTTCCCCTGTGCTCCCTGCCCCGTGTGCTGCCATATTCGCACCCGGCGCGCAGGTTCACAGCATGCCGAGGCAGGGACCGCCCAGCACGGCTTCCCACGGCGAGGAGGCACTCACCCCGCGATGCCGCCGCGGGGAGCCGGTCGGGACAGGTGGAGCCGCAGCTGGATCCGGTCCAGCAGACTCTCCTGCGGTTTAATGAGCTCCGGGCCAAGGGCAGGAGATGGCTGGCAGGACTGGCTGTGTTTTGAAGAAGGAGCACGTGGCATTTAGACGAAGGAGCCTCCTCCCTTTCATCTGCGGCCAATTAAATGCTTGAGAAGAGATGAAAGGGAGACGCACAGATACATGCAAATAGGACCAAAGGAGAAAGCCCTTTCATCCTGAATTTATTCATAAATGTCGATATGAACTCATGGTGCATTTCCTGAAACCAAACCAAACCCATGAAACGCGTGTCCTGGCTTTGTAAGGCCCAGCAGAGGCGGCTCCCTGTGGCCACAGGCACAGGACTGTGGTCGGTCAGCACAGGACCCAGGCTCCTGTAACAATAAGGCAGGGGGAGCGGTGGGGATAGCAGTGCTGGCAGGGATGTGGGTGCTGCTGGCAGGGATGTGGGTGCTGCTGGCAGGGTTGGGCTTGTGGCCCACTCAGGAAGGCAGGCTCAGGTGGGGGATGAGCGGGCAGGTGTCTGGTAAGCAGGCCCTGATGGGGCTGCTCACCTCCGCTGGCCCGTGCTTAAGGAAATGTATTGTTTCAGGGACTCGCAGGGCCTGCTGGACCGTCTGCCCCACGGGCTTTGGAAGCTGAGCCTTCTGCTCCCACAGGTTCCATGATGAAGCCGGCAGCTCCTGGCGGCACCCTCCTGTGCGCCCTTGGCCTGGGCTTTTGCCTGAGCTGTGCTCCTGGGAGCGTGGTGGGGTCCCGCTGGCTGGCAGGCTTCCAGGTGTCCTGGGCGGGTAACGAGAGCTGCAGAGGGTCCCAGCCTCAGAGGAGGCCATGCCGGGTGGATGTGGGGGTTCCCGCTCTGAAATCCCCTAAAGCAGTCGTTGCGCCTTAGTGCAGACTCCAGAGAACTGTGGGTGAAGGGGTCCCTGCTTGTTCCAGGTTTGATTTCTCCCTCCACCCCCTATTGACCCCTCCACTGGGCACCCGCCCCTCCCAGGCCTTCACCACACTATTGTCTGCCCGTGGTTATGCATGGATGCATATAGGTTCCCCTGTTCATCTCCCCCACCACCTCCCCAGCTCGCCTTCCCTCTAACATTCATCCATCTGTTCAATGCTTCTGTGTCTCGATCTGTTTTCCTCGGTTTATTTTGTTCATTAGATTCCACATGTGAGTGAGATCGTGTAACACTTGCCCTTCTCTGACTGGCTTATCTTGCTTAGCACATGCTCTCCAGGTCGTTTATCTCAGCATACACTGAAGTGTTACACTTCTTCCTTACTTAGTCTCTATGGGTCATATAAAATCATCCTTGGCTTTTGTCCAAGAAAATAACACATATTCATTATTTAAACACCAGGTAGTCAACCTAATGGGATTTAATAGTGCCCACAACCCCAGTGTTTTCCCTGCTGCACACTGCAGCCTCTCCGGTCTAGCGCAGTGGCCAGGATGTGCCACCAGGGGGCACTGGAGACTGTCCTTTGTGCCTGGTTCTACTCAGTCCCTACACTTGTTTCAGGGTGTTTCAGAAATACCCTGAAGCACAGACAAGCTATCCCGCCCCCCTGTCTAAATTCCCAGGCCACTGGATCTATGAGCTTAATAAAATGGCGGCTGCTTTGCATTGCTAAGTCATGGGGTAATTTGTTAGGCAGCAGTAGATAACCAGAACACTGGTCGTTATGAAGATTAAATGAATTAATAGAAATAAAGCATTTGAAACAGAGCTTGGTACATGATAAGTACTATATAAGACTTTGCTATTGCCTTTGCTAGGTGCCTTGGAGCTGTGCCTAATGGTTTTCAATACAATTTGCTCTTCCTCTCAGTCTAAACATTTGAAACATTTGAAGGACACATGCCTGGGTTGCAGGACACATGCAACCCAGGCATGTGTCCTGACCAGGAATCAAACCATGACCTGCTGGTTTATAGGTCGACGCTCAACCAGGGAGCCACACCGGCCGGGCTTATGAATCTTTCTCTTCTATAATCTTCTCCATGTCTCCTTCAGTCTACATGTGCATATTCCAGGTGACATCATGGGAGGGAGTAATTCTTCACAGTGTTGTGGTACCTTGACTTACCTTCCCCTCAGAGCCTGCCACACTGGACCTGCTTAGGAGAATCCGGCTGAGGTGACCCGTGGCCCCGCCCTGCTCTGCTGCTGGTGTGTGGGTCTCATGGTCTGTGTGTTGCCCCTGTGCTGTCTGCTGTCCCTGGTCACCGAGTCTGGGCACGGGGGGTGGGGGGAGGGATAAGACCCTCCTTCCACCTCCGCCCTCTGCCCCTCACCTCCCTGTGCACCCGGGGGCCAGGCCAGGAGTGACCGAGACTGGGCATGGCTGTGGAGCCCCATGGGTGTGGGGACAGACAGGTCCTCTGTTCTGTGCCTGCACTGGGCTCCCCACTGTGTGGAGCCTCGAACAGCAACCTGTGCTCTAAACGTGTCCATCAGCTAGTCCTTCCTGCCCAGAGCAGGACCTTAATCTTCTTCTCTCATCTGCTTTTTACAATTTACTTTTAATCCTCGCCTGAGGATATTTTTCCATTGATTTTAGGGAGAGTGGAAGAGGAAAAGACAGAGAGAAACATGGATGTGAGAGAAACACATCGATTGGTTGCCTCCTGCACACGCCCTGACCAGAGCACAGGCTGGGGAGGAGCCTGCAGCTGAGGTCCATGTCTTTGACCTGAATCAAACCTGGGACCCTTTGGTCCACAGGCCGACACTCTAGCCACTGAGCCAAACCAGCGAGGTCTCTAGTCTGCTTTTTAACCAGACTAGACAAATGGCATTTTAAAATGCTGACTTGAAAAAACAGGAATTATAAAGCATTTCCACCCAATTTTCAAATCTAGCTGGAAGGTTGTCAGTTCTCCTTTTAAAGGTTAAAAGAAAGTTCAGTTTTCCAGCTTGCGGTACCAGTCCTCTCTGCCATGTGCTTCCGTTTCTACAACCCTGCTTTGAAGAAATGGATTCTAATACACAGTTGACCTGCCCCACACAGAGCCAGTTGCTGGGGTCCTGTATAGCCACTAAACGGAGTCTATTTCAAACTCCCGCAGAAAACCAAAACAAACAGAACGTCTGTGTCTGCAGATGCATGTCGTAGTTCTCTGTTATGAAGCCCTGGTGTCACTGCATGAACGTGAGCTGCTTCTCACCCTGTCCTCCTCCCTCCCCGGCTGGGGGAGAAAGCAAGTCCCCGATGGGCCACGTGCTGTCGGGGCTCCCTCCGATCTAGTTCCGAGGGGTGACAGGGAGGGTGGGGAGTGGGGTGCGGGTGATGGGGAGGGCGACATGGGGAGGGTGACACGGGCTTTGGCTCCCACAGACACGTGCTGCTGGGCACGGAGCGCTCCCCTGGGCGGATGACCGGGACCCTGGGGAGCCTCGTGTTAACGGACCGATGTTGCTTAGATCCACACCATGGGATGCGGAGAGAGGGTCACGGATCTACGCTCAGATGTCAGGGGACCAGACCCCAAGTCTCCACGCCCTGCTGTGCCCGGTGATGGAGAGCTCAGCGCCCCCTGCCGAGCACGGGGAAGTCAGTGTCAGCGTGACCCGCACAGACCGCATTTCTGTCTCTCGTTTGCAGATTGAAAGGAGCTTGGATGGTCTTCCAAGCGTTCCTGGCCCTGGCGCTGCGCCCACCATAGATAAAGTTCAGGGTAAAATCACTAAGTCCTGGAAGGAGTCACGTCCTTTCCTGCCTGTAATTTTCCTTTCACTCCAAACCCCTATGACCGACAGTTACAGCCAAAGAGGGGAAAGCCGCATGCACGGGAGCTGATGGCTGGTCTGGCTCCAGTCCGTGGCCCGCAGGCCCAAGAGAAGGTGCGGCCATGGCTCATGTGGGCACGGCGGCGGGAGGCCATGTGCGTCCACTGCTGCCTGACATCTTGATCTTTCCTTTGATATAACCTTGTTTGTGCTTGCACGTCCATTCCCATGACTCTGTGTTGAAACCCACTTGAAACCTCAGCACAACAGTGACAGCGCTCAGCTACTCGCAGCTGCCTATGGCGTGGGTGCTGAGTGACCACCCTGCTCCCTGCTGACAGGCTCCCCTGGGGTCAGTGAAATCCTCGGCCAGGGCCACTCACTGCAGCCCTGGCCGCCCTCCCCTCTCTGTTCCAGCTGGTGTGGGAAGACACGGAGCCTGCCCTCTGAGTCTGTCCCTGGAGACACACACGCCTGGGCACCGGTGACATGGCGGTGAGTGTGTGGTGTCTGACCTGAGCGTTTGCCTCCCTGGTGATGTTCACTAAAGGAGGCCGTCACACAGTTCAGGTCTCAGGATGGCTGCTGTGGGGGATGTGCTGTGTGGCCACCCTTCTGTCCCCCCAGCTGCCCCTCTGGGGGCGTGGCCCCCCCATGGCTCCTCCCCGGTGTCCGTCCATCTCCTGGTCCTGCTTCTTAGTCACTTTCCATGGTCACGGGAAACGCCCTGCAGCCTGCAGCACCGGCTCTCGCACCTTGTCTTCCCTCCCAGTGAACGGGAAACGTGTTTCCCACTCAGCACTGTCTGTTCATTTACATACACTTATTCATGGCCCCTCAGATTGGAAACAGCCACGCTGTCTGCCAGCAGAGAAGCCTGAACAACTGACGGGTCTGTTCCCAGGGGCTGAGCCGCGTTCTCAGGGTCCCCAGTGAATCTCAGGTCCGTTTCTTGAGAGAAGGCTGCGCAGCGCACTTTCCCGTTTCCACGTGTCCTGGGGAGGCAAAGGCAGGGCAGAAAGGAAAGGAGCGCTTGGGCTCAGGACGGGCACACAGGAATCACTCGAGTGCGGAGTCGATTGCCGAGCAGACTCAGCGTGTTTGTTCAGGGCCCTAGACACGCCAACAGCACAGAGAAGCTGGAGCCCAGTTTCTCCCATGGAGAGAAGATCAACCCTTTGAGGAAGATCCACAGATGAAATGCAGATTGTGACCAGTGAACTGTTACAAGCAACACAGCTCAGCAATTAACACAATTCCACAATTAACACAACTCCACAATTAACAGTGTGCCTCCAGAATTGGGAGAGAGATGGAAGGGTCCAGGGGCAAACCCCGGGGCTGTCGGGTCAGCCACATGGTGGCACCAGAGGACCATCCATGAAACCTGCAGACATTATTTCCCAGAGAATTACCTGTTAGGGCAGCACTGATTGGCCTGTCAGTATAGGAAGGGCTGTCTCACTGACTGCTGGACGCAATGCTGGCCATGTCTGTTGACCAGAAGCATGTTACGGCAAAAGTGAGAACGGGAGAAGCAGTGGCCAGCCGCAGGATCCTGGGGTTTCATGCCGTTATGCTGTGTGATGACTCTGACTTTGTCTTGGTTGTTGTTGGAGTTGCTCAGAACCGGTTGGAACTTGTACTTCTCAGAGCCTGGGCAGTAGGAAGAGAACATAGAGAAGTAAATGCAACTGTGTTGGTTCCCAAACCAGAGAACACATCAGTCTCCTTGTTGTTGCTGGGACTGTCCCTCTAAAACCCGCCACTCACACCCGCTTGCCCTCCTTGGGTAGAGGTATTCAGGGTGCAGTAGAGCTCAACTCCCAAATGATCAGTCACTGGGGTTTCCTCAATGAAGACTGTTTGCACTCGAGACCACGAGTCTACACCCCGGGTAGTCATCAACCCCTTTTGAAATTGTCACTATTGTGGAAGGTGTCTATCACCCAGTTTTCAACTTTGCTTCATGTCAGGACAAAGGAAATGATTCAGAAGGTCTTTGCATTGCCTTCTGCCAGACCTGTGACAGGGAGACTTCGTCTCTGGCGAGAGGGACAAGAACTGGCCTTGGACAGGAAGGAAGCGACCCCAGCATTGCTCACAGCCCTGGCCGAGCAGATAAGCGCTAGAGAGCACCCCGGAGTGTGTCTCGGAGAAGCCAGGTCTCACCTGGTGCACTTAGATTCCTTCCCTCAAGGACTTCGGCAGCGAAGGTGTCAGAATGTGCCAGACAGGCCGTCTGGGAGAGAAGAGATGTGTCTTGAGTTGAAAACTAAAACTGAAGTTGAGAAGTAGGCAGTTTCCAACCAAGACCCGTGGAGTATCTTCCAAGCGGATTGAGATGGTCACCCCGGGATGCTGTTTTTCTGGGAAGGTTGCAGAAGGTTGCCTGTGTTAGGTTTGCAGACACCTGCTCCCTCCCAGGGGTGGTGCCTGTAGTTCTCTATCTGTAACATGCCCTCTTCACTCCCTGGCACTTCCCGCTTTGAGTCCAAATTCTGGTCTTAATGTTCTCAGAACATAGCTGATTCATCCAGTGACAACGTCCTCGGTCTGTTCCACTTCTCAGGGTGCTGCAGACGCTCGACCCAGTGCCCGTCACAGGCCTGTTGGTTTCCAGGTAGTCATGCTCAGCCTGAGGTGACACTGGGTGCAGCTTTGGTGGTAGGTCCAAGAAATCCCTGTAAACCAGTTTGTGGAGAGGATCCATCGGCTCATCTAAGCCAAAAGTTCATCTGTCTGAGACTCACCTCAAACCCCTCTTGCTCCATCCTGTCATCCATGGTCACGGACCCTGTGACCCCTGACCTGCACATTCCCCTTCCCGGGAGCCAGACTGTCAAGTGATGCTGGCCTCGGTGTCCCTGTCGGGCGAGTTGGCCGCCTGGCGTGAAGCCAGGAAGAGACTCTTCATCCTCATGGAAGCACGAGTGCGGGGCCTCCATGGCGTGACCTGCAGGTCCCCTCATCTCTGCTCCATTAACCTGCAGTCTCCCAGGCTCTCCCCGGGAAGGAGAGGGGCCATGTGGGGTCTGACTGTCCCGGAGAGCCTGAGGCCGGGAGGCCTGGGAAGCCACAATGTAGTTTTCCCTGACCGACTGGTCCTCAGAGCACATGCGTGTACACGTTTCCTATATTCACGGTGCGTTTAAAGCAAAAACTTCTTCTCCTTTCTATGCTTCGGAAACGTCTTTCTCGAGAGGGTTCCTGTGTGCGTGTGGGGGGGTGTGCACCGCAGTGTATGAGGGGGAGCATGTGCAGTCAACCTTCCTTCCCCCGTGAAGACACAAGCTTGAGCCCGGCCGCATGGCTCAGTGGTTGAGCGCGGACCTCTGAATCAGGAGGTCACGGTCTGATTCCCGGTCAGGGCACATGCCCGAGTTGCAGGCTTGATCCCCAGTGTGGGGTGTGCAGGAGGAGGATGATCAGTGATTCTCATCATTGATATTTCTATCTCTCTTTTCTTCTTCTTCTCTGAAATCAATAAAAATATATGTAAAAAAAATAAAAGCTTTGAGAGGTGATATAACTTCCTCAAGGTCACACAATAAGCTTACCTCAAATTAATAACTTTTGAAGATTTGATAATCATTTTAAAAATTAGAAAATTAACTCAAACTTAGGTAAAACTCAAATTTTCCTGAAAAAATGTATTAAATAGACCTTAAGTAAGCAATCAAGAAATTCCAACAGACCCAAAAATACAGTAGTTACGTGGACTAACCTCTATTTTCTGTAACTGAATATCTTAAGAGCATTTTTGAGGTATAATAAATGCATCATGCGAGTCAGTGTTTGTCATACATTCTTGGGTTGTGCAACCCTAACCACATGCAATTTTGAAACACTTTTATTCCCATGCCCACTTGCCATCATCCCTGATCCCTTCACATCCCCTCACCCCCTTTCCCCCATCCTCCAGCCCCCAGTCCACATCCCCACCCCACCCTCAGCAACCACTAATGTGCTGTGTGTCTCTCACGTGGCTGCTCTGGCATCTTATGGGACCGTTACAATCTCACTGACCCGCTTCTCGTGTTTCCAAGTTCGCCGTTTTGTAATTTGCATCAGCACTCCTTCTTTTTGTTGGACTGATTGTTAAAAAAAACCTTCAGGACTGCATTTTCCCTAAGCTGTCTCTGACGCATGGAGCCGGTGCGGTCCATGCTACTGTCGTCAGGAAGAGGTGGACGCAGTGTCGGAAGCTAATCTCTGCGGAGCTGAGCTGCTGGGGGTGCATGTGCCTGAAGGGACGCGTGTGCGTGGGGTGAGGAGACGCTGGGAAGAGCAAAGGACATTCACGGGGACACCCCCAGCCCTGCTCACACGCAGTCAGGCACGAGCTCTGGCCACAGCACGTGTGGGACAGACACGGGTCATGTTCATGAAGCGTGTGCCTGGGAACCAAATGGCATGTTAGGCTCCAGTCTGTGCTGGGCATACAGTTTGATGGGGTGGGGGGGGAGCTATGCAGACAGGGACCGAGGGAAAGAAGTTGGCCAGTGGGGAGGGGTAAGTGGAGGCTACGGTGTCTGCTTCTCTCTCCCCCGCCTGTGATTCCTCTTCTCGCTTTGGTCTTCTCCTTGCCCTCAACACCAGAGAAGGTCCCCGCTGCCCCGCAGAATGGGTTAATGCATCTTCCAGGTCTCTCCCTCGGACTAAATATAGCACGCAGGCGGAGGGAGCTTGAGGCCCGGGGAGGGTGGTTCATGCTGCAGTCCCTCTCAAGTCTTGGATAAGTTCCTGGCGCTCTCTGACCCTCAGATTCCTCGTTCATGAAATAATAGAAAAAATGTAGAACTTTCCGATTTGTTAAAGCGATTAGTTAATGTGGTAAATTCCTCGTCAGGCCCTGCTCACTGGGGGACCCTTCACTAATGCCGCTGGGCCGGATCCCGGCGCTTTCCTGGGAGAAAGAGAGTTGGAGCAGAGGGGCGTTTTCAGTGCCTTACCTGCTGCCTCTGCGAGGAGTTGACACACACATGGTTTCTATCTCACTTGGCGGACCGTAAATCGTCACTAATTCTCTTCCCAGCTGTCTCTGTGGCTTTGCGTGGCATCGTCTCGCCTGTTCCCGTCCGAGGCCACGCCCCAAACCAGCCATGCACCCCTTGGCAGTGGCTCACTCTGAGTGGGGCCTGCGGCTGGAAAGTTATTTGAAAGAGAAGGATGGATATTTTCCTGACTTAGTAAACGCAGGCTGCTCCCAAAGTGGGAGGGAGGCTGCCCTGGGTGCCAGGAGCAGGGTGGGGCGCACAAGGACGCACGGTGGACTCAGCACGGGGCGCACAGCGGGCACACAGCAGGCGCACGGGCCTCTCTCTGTGGCTGTGGCCTGTGGGGGGCGTGGGGGTGGCTATTTAAAGGAAATGTCCACTCCCAGGCTGCAGCTGGCTAGGCCACAGACGTTTGAATTCTGTGTGTGTGTGTGTGTGTCCTTCTCACCTCCTGTCATAGGCTTTGGTGACAAATTGGTTTCAGTCTTCTGCTTATTTTTAATTGGTTGGTTGTTTTCTTGTTTTTGAGTTGGGGGAGTCCTTATGTACAAGGGTGACCTCTTTTCTTAGTGGACATGTAAGCGTTTGTGTTTGTCATAGAATGAAGGGTTGAGAGCGCTCTGGGGAGAGAGCCATCTGTGCCCTTGGAAGGCGTGACCTGCAGGGGCCTCGCTGTGGCCAGGAGCCCGGGGGTTGAGGTTCTCCAGGACGCCCCCCTCACCTGGGGATGAGAGGAGAAGGGGGCTGGGAATGAAGAGCTGGGTGGCCCTGGAAGAGAGGAATCTGGGGGCACACCCAGCAGCGTTTGGGGGGCAGCCAGCTGACAGAGCGACGGGTGCAGAGTGCCGCGTTGTTTTCCAGCTGTTGACAAGGAACGCGTGCTCTGCGCATTGACCACTCCCCCAGGAGAATGCGTCCATGGCCACAGCCACTCGGGAACGCAGGCCGGTGGTTCCCTAACACAGCTCCGCTGCCCCAGACACTGCCATCCTGGAAATGGGTGATGGGAGCGTGGCCTAGGCCCAGACCCTCGTTCTAACCTTCTGCCCCTGACAGCAAAGGCAAGCCCCACAGGTTGAGAACTGCTGCTGGAGAACCTAAGACCATTGGAAAACACAGATATTTACATTTCGATTCATAACAGTAGCAAAATTACAGTTATGAAGTAGCAACGAAAATAATTTTATGGTTGGGGGTCACCACAACATGAGGAACTGTATTAAAGGGTCACAGCATTAAAAAGGTTGAGAACCACTGCTCTAAGGCAAGCATGTCAAACTTGCAACCCACAATTAACATTGTTGTGGCCCAACCAGTATAATGGTATGTTACTGTATCGTCTTGCATTCATTTCCCTTATGTTCCTTACGCACAGGTGCACCATTTCTCTCCACTGATATTAGCAGTGAATATTTTAGCAGTCAATTGCCAGTCATTAGTCTTGGACTGATTTGTTCAGTGTGTGCAACAGGAAATATTTCACTTTCAGAGAACAAGAAAAATAGGTTTGTTTGCATTATGCTTATTAATTTGTGCAGTTATTCAGTGTCTGGTAAGTTAATGTTCAAGAAAAAATATTAATTTTTATTAAAATGTTCTATTATGTTAACGATTACTTATTTATTTCAGCCCTTTGTATTCAGCATGTCTCTACTGAAATAAACCTACCCTTTCTATGAAAATTGGAGCTTTTGTTTTTTTGCGGCCACATACACTTAAACCTTGTTTATTTGGCCCCTGAGAGCCTTTGAGTCTGACATGCTTGCTCTAGGGCACAGACCACTCTCAGCTCCTGACCACTCTCTTCCAGGCTCTGCCATGGAATCCACCGGGACCTCCTGGTTCACAGGTGGACACTCAAGCACTGGCCCACGCGGCAGGGCTGCCGTCTTTTCCAAAATGACTTTCTGTTCCTCCCTCCCCCCCTCTTCCGCTGGGGCTGTGACTGTGTGAGTGGCAGGCCTCCACACGGCCCCCGTCCGTGCTCTGCCTGCTGTTTGAGCTGTAGTTACGGGGTTCTATCCCCAGCTCTCTCCTCATTACTCCTCTTCCTCACCGTCTCCATTCTCTGCCGAGCCTGTCCGATCTGTATTTCTTTACTTCAGATATTGTGACATTGTGACTTAAAATTCCCACCTGGTTCCTTTTTCTAACCCCCTGTGCTCTCGGCCTCTGCAGGCTCGTTCTCTCCTTCTCCCCCCATAAATCCTCGACTTGATGCATAACATGGTTGTTTTTAGCGCTCCATTCTGGGCCTAGCAAACCACTGTGTGAATTCCTTTCCTGGCCTGTGAGCCTCACATTATTTGCATGTCTGGTGGTTTGGTGACACATGAAACTGGTTCGTGAAACGGCATCGGAATGTAAAATGCTCTCGTGCTTTAATTTGGCTGATGGTTTCCAGATAATGTGAGCTCGTTTCTGCGCTGGGTCAGATGAGGAAGTGATCCTTCCACCAAGTCCTGTGGAGCGGGGACCACCACTGCTCTAACAGGAGTGGACTCCCCTCCACGCAGGCCCCTCGGTCTCCCATGTGGGCATGGGGCGCCAGTGGCGGGGGCAACGCCTGCGTCACCGGCCTGTTGGGTCCCCGAGGAGGCTGGCCTCGGCTGTGTAGGAACGCCACTCTCAGGCTCCATGAAAATAAGCAAAACTGCAAATTCTGTTTTTATAGACCATCTTGCACTGCCTTTTCTTTTCTAGAAAGTTGGGGTTGGGCCAGGGATAATATTCAGGATAAGCAAATTATTGTTTTATCTGGGGCTCTTCCCAGCTCTGCTCCACCCGTCGCTCACAGCCGGGCTGCGCTCCTGTGACCTGGTGAGTCTGATGCTCCCGAGGGCTCTTGCTTCTGCCGCCCGCCGAGCCCGGCTCTCCCGAGGCCTCTGGGTGCCTGAGGGGCCCGTCGTCTAGGTCCGCCCTCGGCGCCTGCCTGCCCCCGCCACTCAGGACAGCTCTTCCTGAGGAGGCGCTCTCCTGCCCCTTCCTTCGTATTCTGTCACTTCCACTGTCACGGGTTACCAGCTGGTAATATTTTAAAATATCAACCAGGAATGTAAAAATGTGCCCTAACATTGAGTAGTTTATGTTAGGAAAGTGACCGTTTACGGAGATTGCCATTCCTGCAGCCATCTGTTTTGTGTTTAACGTTCTGGAGACGGAGCAGGGAGGAATGCGTGTGGAGTCTCGTGGTCTGTGCGTCTGCTCACCCCAGACACAGGCTGGAGGCGACACCACGGAGCGTGCGTTGCTGTGAACATAGACTGAATAATGGTGGTAACACCGAGTGTCGTGTCCACCAGACAGCCGTGGTGGGACCCTCCGGTCCGCCTGTGAGGAGGCCAGGGTCACGGCCCGCCGTGAGTGGCCCGAGAGCCTCCTCTGCCCTGAGGTCGTGATCGCCCGCCTCTCCCCACGTCCTGCTGATTCCTCCAGAGACAGCCGTGTGACAGAGGGAGACGAGCCGGCGCAAATCCGTGTGTGTGTGTCCTGGGCCCCCACCGTGTTCCGTGCACAGGGATGCTTCCTCTGTGGCGTGGCTCGCCCTGGGAGACTCCGTTCTGCCGTCAGTGGCTCTCAGCCCACGAGGCCGGTGCGGACCGGGTCAGTGACAGAAAGGACGGAGCTTGTGTCCAAAGCAGCATTTTCTTTGCGTCGTGAAACCAGGCTTCTCTCCCAGCATTCAGGGCTCTGGCCACGGCACGTGACCGTCACATGTTGGCTGAGTTGGCGGTGTTTCTCTGAATGTGTCCAGCTGTGATGATTCGGTCATTTCCTTTTGCAAAAGCAGTTCACAATGCTCGCTGAGCTGTTGCTTGGTGAGAATCCAGATGAGAATATCAGTGCTAAAAGGAGTTATTATAATGTGTAAGCTATGGTAAGGAATGTGGTGCAAACGGGTCAGGCAGCACAGGCGTGGCTATTGACACTAAACTCACTGTAAAGAATGGAGGCCGAAGGCTAGTGTTGGTAGCACACGTGGAGAGCAGTGGGTATAGAAACAAATCTGTCTCATCTGGGCATTTTTGAAAGAGGCAGTAATGCACAGCACAGATTTCAAAGACTTCTTCACAGGATGTTCTCTCTTCTGCATGTGTGCACACACACACACACACACACACACACACACACCTCTAAATTAAATGGAAAGAGTCCTTTTCTAGTTAGTTGGTTAAGAAGGCCATAAAAATTTATAAGACATTCAGAAATATTCTCAAACTTTTGGCTTGAAAAACGTCTACCTGCTGAAGATTTGAAATATTTGCAAAAGTTCATCGAAAATCAGTGCCCCCTATAATGCACTGTCTTCAGAACGTGGCTCTGAGATGGCCAGGCTCTCGGGAGGAGTCGGCTTGCCTCCCGTGGTTTCCTCCAAATGCGAGGGGGGTGGGATCTGCAGAGAGAACCCACCCTGAGCCTCTCCCAGGGCCTGGCCTCTGGCTGGCTTTCTCCTCTCGGTTTCTGTTGTTGCTTTTCACGCTGTGACTTGCTTTTGGTTTATTTCTGTGCACATGCTGCTGATGCAGGGCCTCACCCTGTCCCCACAGCCCGGCTCTCGTCCTCACGTGTTACCGTGTCCACCCACCCACTGAGGGAAGCGCGAGTCCCTCCCCCGGGGAGAAACGGGGTCACACACGCCTTCCTCTGTCCTGGGCAAGAGAAGGCCTGGGGAAGGCCATCCCAAAGGACAGCCGTCCGTGACGCAGCGTTGGTGAAGACCACGACGCTTCCGAGTCTGTTTCTGGAGCTGCGGTGGGGTGCGATGTGGTAAATGCTCTGCACACAGGGAATGGAACTGTCACGTGTGGGGACAAGATACGGAGGGAAGTTTAAAGGCCAAGACTCCGTACCTGGCTAGAGGATACAGCCGTGAGGAGCAGGTGGACAGCAGGAACTCGATGCAATGGGATGGAAGTGGCCCTTTGCCTCTGGCACTTCCTCTCAGAAACCTGCAGCCCCGCAGGAGGCCGTTCCCCAGAACACCCGCCCCTGCGGCAGGAGCAGCGCAGCCCCCACAGCAGGGAGAGGCGGGCAGGTGGGCGTCCGTAGGCAGGAAGCACCCTGTCTCCGGGCGGCTGTGGGCAGCAGGACAGCGTGGCGTCGGGCTCAGTGGACCTGTGAAGTGTGGGAGCCGCCCTGGAAGTGGATGCCATGCCGTGGGCCTGGTGCTGCCGCTACAGGTGCGGCCACAGGGCCCCGTTCCGCATACAACGGCGCTTTGCTTAGAGCCTCTGCCCGCTGGACCCTGTATCGCTCACGGAATGCACAGCGAGACAAAGCCCTCTGTGTCCCTGCCTTCCCGGCCTCTCTGAGCCAAGGTCTGCAGTCGGCGGGAAGGCTCTCCGCACCGCAGCTGCCGGCCTCAGGCCCCGATTGTTTCACTGCCAGAACCAGCCGCCCCTTCACACCCCCTCGCTCAGCGCCAGTTGCTGTCATCTGGACTCGCACGGCCTCATTCACACCTGAGATTGGACACTGGTCCAGGGCCCAACCTTTCTCTCTCAGACCCACCCCACCCACCGCCACCCCCCACTCCTTGGTTCTGTACCGCGATGGCTTCTGTGGACGGAAGGGGCCACATGCTGACCTGACATGCTCAGGGGAGGCCTGCACGGCGGTCTTGCAAACGCAGAGACCTAAACTTGAGGTCCTAAAGGAACCACAGGGGGTGGTCTGAAATGAAACGTTAACTGAAGCCGTGATGGTGGGCAGTTACGTCCTAGGCCGGGATCTCCACTGACCAAGTCACCCTCTCCCTTAACGGAGCCTGTCTGTCTTTGCGCAGCTGTGATCGCACCCCCGTGAAATGTCTGGGTAACCTGTCACTTCCCTTTTTCTGGAGCCCCCGGGGCACAACCCACAGACACTGAGATCCTTCATTATCATGTCAATGGTTCCCGCACCCACCCACCCACGCATGTGTCCATCATTTTACTGTTTATCCAATCTCAGGCCCTCCCCTCCCCCCCTCTGCTTCCTCCCGCCTCCTTAACCTCTCAGGATGGATTTCATGGAACCCCCTACGTGTCCCTCCTTTGATGGCAGTGTATAAACACAAATGTAACCCGCCATGCCCCGAGCATTCTCTCAACTCGCTGAGGTTCTGCTTCCCGGGGTATGAGACAGTTTGGCTCAGATAAACTCACAAAGGTTCTTTACAGGCTTCAGTGGTTTTTTCATTAACACTTCCCAGCTGATGGGTCACTTGGCACTCACCTGCCGGCTTCTCTCCATGACCCGTCCCTACTGTCCACGCTGAGGTGTACCTTCTCTCCCATCTCCACAGTCTCACCGCCTCCCAGAGAGGCCGCTGTGCTTTAGCTTTCTGGGGTCTCCCTGTTGTTCACTGTCAGTCTACACGGCACCTTCCCCACCCACCGAGGCGGAGATGGAGCCTGCACCTGGGGGCCGCGTCACACACAGGGCCCGCCAGCGCCCTCGCAGGCGGCTGCCTGTTGATGTAATTAGTATTTGGTAGCTTTCCCGCCAGCACTGTCCTGGGCACCTCGGATAATCAGGGAACAAACACACCACCCCAGGTGTGGCAGGAAAAGGCAATAATAAAGGCTCACAAAGTTACGTACATGGCTACAACTAAGAATGCTTCCATGCAGGAAAAATCAGAAGAGCGTGTGACAGAGACACTTAGAGCCCAAACTCATGCAGGCCGTGTTCCCACGCGCACACCCCTGAAACGGAGGGCGGCTCCTCCCGAGGGCATCGGCGGCGGCTGTGCTTCATCGCTTTGCACAGAAAACCCTTTTGTCGGCTGAGAGTCCATCTGGGGCCGGGCTGGTGAAACACCTACTGGAATGGCCTTCAGAGTCCGCTGTGTCTAAGGTGCGAGGGACTCCCAAGAGAAGGGATGAATCATGGGCCCCGGCCACGGGACCCCCAGAGCGCCGCTGCCATGACAGCACGTCATACGTTCCGTGGGTTTTGTGTTTCCGTGATCCTCGGCCCAGATCTTCTCCCTCAAGGATGAGCCTCAGCCCCACACACACTTTTCACAGAGGAAATGCGTTCTCACAAACGGAGCCTCCGCCTGCCCCCTCCGCTCAGGTGAAAACTGAGCCCACCCCTGTCGGCGCCCCGGCCCTCGTCCTCCTCGGTTTCCTCTAACACTTACTGAGGGACGTTTGTCTTTCCTCACGCGTCTGCCAGGGGTCTGCCCGGTGTGCTGCCCTCCGCACTCTGGCCCAGACGGTGCCATGCCAGGGACGTGTCCTGGCGGGTCTTTCTTCTCTCTGCCCGGTCAGATCAGCACCGGTGCTGGTTCTGGGTCCTGGATGGCCTTCGGCGTCTGACCCAAATTCCTGTCCCTGCAGAGAGGAAGGACTGGGAACTCCTCAGAGCAAAAGGCTTTTCAACACCAGTCTCTCGTTTCAGGTTGAATATTTAAAGATCCCATCTGGCCACTTTGCTATTATTTTCTTCCAAGTTCATAATGACACAGCTTTCGGCTAAACCACAAAGTTCAGGCTGCAGTGCGCCTTCCGAAAGCAGTGTGGCTGTTGGGGCAACAGCTTCAACACAAAGCACTGGAGATCAATCTGCCACCTGCTCCCTCTATTTTTAAAAAAATGTTTTTATTGATTTCAGAGAGGAAAAGAGAAGGAGAGAAGCATCCATGATGAGAGAGAGTCATAGATCGGCTGCCTTCTGCACGCCCCCCACTGGGGATCGAGCCTGCAACCTGGGCCTGTACCCTGACCAGGATTCGAACCATGACCTTCTGGTTCATAGGTTGATGTTCAACCACTGAGCCACTCCCATCTGTTTGTGGAGGAGACACTGAGACCCTCTCTCTGCCTCTCGGGACCACCAGTGTGGAGATGCCTCTGCTGCGTCTGCATCCACAGGAGAGGCCAGGTCCCTGCTTTCAAATTGGACAGAATCTCTCAAAGACCAGACAGGGTTCCCAATATGTCCGTGCTGTGGGGAGACACGGGATCTGGTGAGCAAAGCCGGGGTCCCTGTCACTCACAACAGGGTGGGTGGGGCTCAGAGAGCCATGACCCCATCCCTCTTCTATATGGGGCACCCAACACCCCAGTGTTAGAACAACTTAGAAGGACGGTAATGTTTCCCTGATTTTACTGGTAAAACCTAGGCTTACCAAAGTGCATGTAATGAGTTTAGCACGCACGTTTATGCAATGTGTACCTCATGACACACCTGTATTCCTTCTGAATTAGCATGAAGCAGGGTAAACGGAAGGAGACCCGATTGTCCAGGGAGAGGAAGGAAAGCCCGGGACCAGGAGTGGACCCACCTCTCCCCAGTCGGGTGCTCTGTGGCGGCCACACGCCCGCCCGATGGCGCCAGAGCTGCTGCCGTTCTGGGGCATCATGACCCTCCTGCGTGGACCCCACCTCTGGTTCCCACGTCAGGCATTTTGGCTGCACCTCCTGCTCCCCACAGAGCCGGGACGGGTCTGGCCCAGCGCCCTCGCGGCTCTGTGGCCCCCCCTTCAGCACAAGGTGTCTCGGTCTGAAAGGCTCTGGCGAGGTGGTTTTCCCTCCGTCGAGGGGTCTGCAGAGCAGCGTGGAACCATTGCACCTGGTCAGCTCACCATCCAGGCTCTGAAAAAGCTCTTTGTCAGCACGGTTACGACAGAACTCCTTGGAGTCCTTGCCTCTGAACCACGTCTCCCGTGTTCTTTAAATGAAATGAGACGAAATCAGTGCCTTGCAGTTGGCTCTGCGCCTGACTAAATGAGAAACGGTTGCAAGTCAGTAACCAATGTGAATCGTATGGATTGAGGAGCCTGTACGTTACAATATTCCTGTTAGTTTCAAAATAATGCTTGGCCATTGCTGCCTACTAAAAGGTATCTACGTGAGTGAATAACTGCGAATATACGTCTCCAAAAATTTAAACTCCCTTTAAATTTAATAATGAATTTCAAGCACGTGATTGTAGTGTTACAGTTTTTCTCTGTGTGAAATGTAAGCAGAATGAGCAGAAACTGCCAGTGGAAGGAGCCAAAAAGACTTCACCGGTGTTTCTCCCCATTTGGGGTGTCGAGAGCAGGGCATGGGGTACGTCCGTGGGTCTCGGCACATCCCTCTGGCAGCGCCACACACGGCTCACGGGGCGAGCCTATCTTGCCATTCCTGGGGAACCAGAGTCATAGGCACAGAGTAGGCCAGGGGGCTTCCTTCAGGAACTGTGAGTGGACGCGGGATGGCCCCCTGAGACTCTGACTTGCTCTCTTTCTCTTTGGCCTTAAGATGGCACATGGGTGTGGATGGAGAGAGGGGGGAGGCCGGCCAGGCAGCCTCACACAGACTGAGGCTGACCCTGTGTCTGTCCTCAGTCTCTGCAGCACTGGGCTCTTCCAGGTCCATTCTTCACGCTTGTGCCGCCGGATGGTCGTGGACCCTGAGGGAAATGAGCGTGGTCCCAGGGCTCAGAGCTGAGGGTCATCAGACCTGTAGCAGGAAACCCAGTGCCCTCTGCTCAGCACTGGGGTCGAGGCCCAACCCTATTCGAGCTAAAGGGGTATTTTGATTCATTTTTCCTCTTCCAGACATAGTGTGTTATAGACAGGGCCAGCGGCTGTCACCCACACCTCTCTCCCAGGGCAATATTTATTCCCGACTTCAGGACCTGGGAGACAGCTCTCGGCTTTGAGTCAGGATTTGTGTCTTCAGACCTCCCTGCCTATACCTCATGGAAGGAGGTTGAGAACTTAGGACCACCATGCATAGGTTTGGGGTGAGGACAAGGAGTGCTCTGGGGAGCCCCATGATCCCGGAGGGAGCGGGGAATGTGTCAGGCCAGATGGAAGGCCTGGGGCGGGGAAGCAAGAGAGGAAGGGCCTAACAGAAAAGCAGAGCCCAGCATCCTTCCTCTGGCGAGGTCAGAGCCGCAGTGCCCGCCAGGCAGGCAGAGCTGAGTGCTCAGAGCTGGGCCAGCACACAGCAGCGAGAATGGAGCATCCCCCTGTGAGAGCACCATCCCGTCATCCCACCATCCCGTCATCCCACCATCCCATCCCCCTGTGAGAGCACCATCCCCTCATCCCCTCTGAGAGTACCATCCCACCATCCCCTCATCCCCTCCTCCCTGTGAGAGCACCACCCCCGATGCAGGAGCCCCACGGACACTCTGGCCTATAGGATACTGTTCTTGACTCCAGCCCATCCGGACTGAATTACTGGAAACACCAGACTTCACAGACCACAGGCTTGTCTGCTTTCCAAGCTTCAGCAAAGGATTTTATTTTTCCATGAAGAATGGAACAGACTTAAAAAAATATAACAAAGCGCATTCTCTCGATTCACTTGAGCGGTGACTTTGCCTTCCCCACACTGGCATTTAACATGTAATTAACTTACTAGACTGCAGCCAAGTGCTTCTCTTTACGATGGGGGCAAGTTTTGCTTATGTCCCTTTTCTTAAGATGGGGGTTCACCGTACTTTGACTTTTCATAGCAATTCAAGAAAAATTTGAGGAAATATACGCAAAGCAAAAAAAGTCAGACTCTAAGCACACACGGACCCAGGAGCAGACTCTGCCGACCTCCTCGGCTCCCAAAGAAGATGGGGGCGAAAGTTGGAATGCAGCCCTGGGGCTGGACCTGGGAGGTGGAGAGATGGAGCAAAAAGAAAAAAGAGAATTTACGGACATGGCCACAGTGGCGACTGCAGGGGTTGGGAGGTGAGGGGCGGAAAAGGCAGAAAGGGAATAACTGGTGATGAGAGAAATAAAAATAAAATTTAGAAGAGAAAAAGGAATAAGTCCATGCACAACTGCCGTCCCATCACTGACACGGGCCTGCGTGCTGGGCCCGAGGGAGGTCAGCGCGCCCGGGGCTGGCACAGGTGGACATGCCCCGCAGCCTGGAGTGCGAGCAGGGGAGTGTCACCCCTTTTCTGTGCTGCAGAAAATTCTGAGACAAAAGACCCCACATTGGAACACAAGTGCTTCCTGTGTCCGCACAGGGCAGAGCTGTCCTCATTGGCTCCTGTGCCCTCCGTGTCTGCAGTGACACCGTTTCCCAGGATTAGCTCAGCTGGGGCTTCGGGGGCGGAGCTGCTGCTGAGCTAGAACGGTGTCGATGAGAGAGGGAACCGGCGTGTGTTCAAAGTACGTTATTCCGGGAAGATACGGATCCACAGACAAGTAGCAAACAGGATGTGCAGGCAGCTGGTTCTGAGGTTTTAAATGTTGCAGATAATAAGCTGTTTCCTCACGCACTATGCAGAGAGTGAAAAGTATCTGGAAAGAAATACACCGAAATGTGGCTGATTGGGTGATTTTTAAAGACAGTTCTTTCTTTAAATGTATATTTCCTATAAGAGAGAAAGATCCCTTTATTTTTCAGGAAAACATGCTTTTGGAGGCACAGGCTGGCTGCTGCTGGGCAGAGAAAGGCCGTGGTCAGGCCCCTGTTGGAAAAGCATTGCCTGCAGTTTAGTTCGAGCTTCAGAACCTGGAAGAAACACCCTGATTTGGAAAATACTATTTCTTAGCAAATTGTACTCCATTCATGCTTTGATTTGGGTAGATACCAGTTTGTTTGTAGGCACATGATTTCCAACATGCTTCCCCTGTGCAGACACGGACACACTCCCATGACAACAGTCAAATAGACGAACAAGCACGTGCAGCTGTCAGGCCAGGACAAGTGTTCACGCTCAGGATTTCAGTCCTCTGATCTCACGGTGGAACGTGGACACTGAGGGTAACGAGGCCTTTTGGCCACATGATTGGGTCAGAGCTGCCCTCCGGACCCATGGCCCCTCCCTGGGCCACAGACTCAGCCACGGTGGTCAGTACTGGGAGGGAGCCACCAAACTGGAGTCAGCCCCAGCGCCAGCCTCAGCTCAGCCAACACTGGGGACCGTTTGGGCTAAGACAAACCCTGTAAGCACCTTCGCGGAACAGAGTCCTAAGGGGATGCTGGTCCAGAAACACAGAAATCACCTCCTTCGGGGTGAGTTTTCTTTACGGATCTACCGTGCATCTTACGCGCCTCATGTGAGAAAAAGAATAACCTGAAATAACCAAACGGCTTAGGCAGCGTATTTCACAATAAAACCAGGACGGGAGCTTTTGTTTTTGTAATCTGTGTGCGAGTCGGCTTAGCGTTTTGTGTGTGTGGAGGAGAGAATGTCTGGAACATACAAGTCTGATGCCAAGTTATTTCCTGTGTTGAATTAAATGAGTTACTGTTTTAACTCATCTGCTCTCTGTGGTTTGTACAAGGATATGTTTATCCAGCTGCTTTTTATAACTACATCATCTCAAAATATCACCATACACGCACCCAGCCACCACCCTAAAACCTACATTCCTCTTCTTATGGAACCGGTCTGAGAATACCCTTCCAGATGTGACCGGCGCACTTCGCCACCTGTGAGGGGTGGGACCGTGTCCTGGGGGGCCGTGCACGTGGTGCAGCCTTACAGCTGCCTGGAGACAGGAGAGTTTGGGGGTGGACGCTGGACATGTGGGGACAAACGGCAGTGAAGGGAGGCTCACGGGAGGACAGTTTGCAGTTACCAAGGCAATCAAGCCAGAATGAAAAGTGGTAAAGAAGAAAGTTAGGTGTGTTTTGTAAGAGGAGTGTGCACTATCTATGTGTTTCCCCCACTTCTCACATCAGTGTTTCTCTCCTCCTCCCTCTCTCTAAAAACCAGTTTGTGTCACAAGAGATATATCAGCCTCTGTTTCCTCCTGGTACGTTTATGTGATTTAATTTTACAGTAAAATACCTGATGATTTGAAATACGATGGTGTGCGGTATAGCTTTAGCTTTGGCCCAAAGTTTGGTGACTTTTCCAAGATAGTCCAATCTTGGTCTATTCTTTTTAATAGTAACCTAAATAAAATCAATGTCCATCACTTTATATATGTTATGGGGTTGACTTATCCACCTAATTTATACCCCTATACCATGCTGCTTCAATCTGATAGCTTTGAAATACATTATGTCAAAATTATAATGTATATTATAATATACATTATAATAAACCAAAGCTCTCTTATAACACCTCTTTTGACACGGTATTCTTCCTTGTCACCAACTATTGATTTTTTGTTAAATAGCTTCTCCACTCTAGTCTTCTGTTTCTATACTTATGTAACAAAAAGGCTAGAATAAAGTATCTCTAAGTTTTCTCCCAAATTCAGTACTCTCCTAATTTTTGATCTATTACATTCCTACCGTGGAAAAGTATTTTATCACAGTTTCTGTCCAGACTGACACAGGAGACAAAGGGGCTGTGGGGACTCTTGAGCTCAGTGCCCTGGGACTCTGTCTGTCCGTCTCCACACGGCTCGGCCCAGGCCCTGCTGCTGGGAACGTCCCCTGTCAACAGGAGAGAAAACCCAGATCCTGAAGAGCCCTAATTTAAACTTTCTTCAACTAAGTGTTTTGCCTGTTGGTGCTATATTTCAGAAATAACTTTGGAAATGAGTTTTTAAAAGTGCTTTATTTTCTGCTGAAATACCACCAAATCCGTAAATCATTTCCACTTGAACCACGTGCGCAGCTTTTACATAATCAGCCGTCCATCTCGATTCCGAGGGCGGGCGGTGGGTGAGGAAGACGTGACTGGGACTTGCAGCCACAGGGTCGCCCCAAATGCGGGCTCTTCCTGGGGTTCCGCTTTCTCTGTGGGATTCGGAGCACAGCGCTGAGGCCCGGGAGAGGGGGTCTGTTTAACTGGGGATGCAGAGCCCTCGGAGCTTCGACAGGCGTTTGTCAGGGCCACAGTCATCCGTGCCTCCCTCCTGCGCGGGCGCGGGACCTGGGTGCAGGTGGCAGATGTCCCCGGGGAAACCCGTTCTTACAGTGCCTGTCCCCTTACCTGTGTTGAGGAACCAACTTCACAATAATTTCATTTTAAGTGGAATTCAAGCTCCGGGGAAGCAGGTGGGAGAAATCCTGATGAACAGTTCCCAGCGTCGACCCGCCGCCCCGTCCGGCGGAGCCCGGGCTGCGACGTGTGGTTCCTCTGTGCCGCCGGCCGCAGGCTGCTGGGGGTGTGCTGAGATTCCCGTGTCTCTCCCCGCAGGGTGCTGGTCTTTGGGCGCCAGGTGAAGCGGCCTCTGAGGGAGGACGTGTTCCCTCTGCTTCTGCAGAGGAAGAGGCTGAGAGTCTGGGCGTGCTCGCTTCCTAAGTGCCTGCTACCTCGATTGTTTTAAGATGTGAGTGACCTGGAATCACTTGCGGGCGAACGTGGAGGGCTGCTGAGTGACCCTGGAGGAGCCAGTGCCCAGGGCAGGCCTGGAGCGCGGCTCTCCCCAGGCCTGGCGTGGCGTGGGGGTTTCTGGTGAAAAAGGGAGAACTGAGCCCCCACGTTTCAGTGCGAATCTAATCCGAACCTTAATGTTCCCGTCCTTGTGGGAAAATACTTCTACACTTGTATCCCTTTATTGTTTAGAAAGGTTCCACTACATTTTGAAAAATGTGCTGACCGCCGCCACGTCGATTGCCAGGCTGGCGGTGAAGGTCTAAGAATCCCTTAGTGTTTAAGATGCAAACGAGATTGGCTCCTGGT
Organism: Lasiurus cinereus; assembly: GCA_011751065.1. Lineage (NCBI taxonomy): Eukaryota > Metazoa > Chordata > Mammalia > Chiroptera > Vespertilionidae > Lasiurus > Lasiurus cinereus. The sequence continues at coordinate 1,717,820 of JAAGEH010000152.1, forward strand.
ATTTTGTAAAGTACAGATCTGAACGTTGATTTAAGGAATACTTTTGATTGTGTTTGTGGAAAAGGAAACTCACATAACTCAGGATAAAAATTTTTATTTCTTTTTCTGCATCTCTTTCCTTGGCTGAATTCCCAACCATAGAAAATGAGACTTATATTCCTGTGGTTGCCCTTAATGCAGGATTTTTAACTCCAATCTTTTGCCCGCTCACTGTGTGCCCCTAAGTGAGTTTCCACTCGACTTTTCCAACTGGCCTCCGGGGCAGCCAGGCCCCCACTTCACATTTTCCTAGATCGCGGTTCCACTTTTAAATCGGGAAATGGTGACTCAGCTAAAGGCTCATTTATGTTAAACACATTTACCAAAAAATATCGGGGGAACAGAGAAAGACTCCAAGTCACGCTCTTTCCATGGTGCCTGTAACGTTTTTAGGCTCTGTCACTTTTACAGCTCTCACATTTTACTCCATAATATCTCCCAGATCTTTTTTCCATTAAATGTTCACTCACAGTTCTTTGATGTTATTCCTGTTCCAAAACTTCATGCTCAGTTCACAATTCTTTCTTATACAACCTCCACTGTAAAAGTAAATTTTTTATTGGACTTATTTCGGTCAGTAACATAGTTTCTCAGACATGAAAACTGTACTTGCATGAACTGTCTCTGCAGTTAGGCATTTGCATTAAAATAAGTTATTTATTAATCAGGAAGCCCCCAAATTATTCATTTTTTTAAAATATATTTTTAGCCCTGACTGGTTTGGCTCAGTGGATAGAGCATCGGCCTTCGGACTAAAGGGTCCCAGGTTCGATTCTAGTCAAGGGCATGTACCTTGGTTGCAGGCACATCCCCAGTAGGAGGTGTGCAGGAGGGAGCTGATCAATGTCTCTCTCTCATGGATGTTTCTAACTCTCTATTCCTCCCCCTTCCTCTCTGTAAAAAATCAATAAAATATATATTTTTTAAATAAAATAAATTATATTTTTATTGATTTCAGAGAGGAAGGGATAGAAACATCAATGATGAGAGAGGATCGTAGATCAGCTGCCTCCTGCACGGCCCCCTACTAGGTATTTGAGCCTGCAACCCAGGTATCTGTCCTTGACTGGAATCAAACCCGGGATTCATCAGTCTGCAGGCCTCTGCTCTGTCCACTGAGCCAGACCAGCTAGGGCTAAGCCAAACCAGTTGG